>PVJO010011491.1:0-59474 GCA_004026905.1 Hystrix cristata | reverse complement strand
GCACCACTTTCCTGTCAAATGCGGTCTCTTCTGTTTCTTACAGTGCCTGAGTCCTATGAGGAGCTGAGATCATTACTGTTGGGAAGATCTGTGGAGGAGCAGCTTTTGGTGGTGGAGAGAATTCAGAAGTGTAACCATCCAAGTCTTGCTGTGGGAAACAAGGCAAAGCTGGAAGTACGCTGGAGTGATGTGTTCTGAGTGTTGAGTGTTAGCACAGCCCCCTGAGTCCATGTTGGGGGGTTGGCCCACTCCCCTGCACCTCACAGCACCCCTGTCACCTGCATGTCATGTATGAGGGGACTAAGGCTCCCATGGCTGTTGAGGGGTGAGACTTCCCAGGTGAATAGGGAACTACAGGCACAGTGCATTTCTGCCGTGAATTGGTGCAGCACTGAGCCGTTCTGAGTTTGATTTAATAACCTGTGCCACTCAGTGTTCTGAAGGGTTCCATGCCTGGCCCTTAGCTTGCTTTCTTCTATACCTCCCTGGGCCTGGCAGCTCCTGGTGGTGTCTGCTTATGTTTTTTGTAGATGCTTGTGTCTGGCCCTGGCGTCCTTCCTCCCAGTGGTTTGGGCTGGGCGAGGTGACAGAGAAGGTGTCTCCCTGTAGCTTTACTCTTGGTGCTGAGCACTCAGCCGTTGTTCCCCATTCTTGTCCCTACAGAAGCTGTTCGGCTTCCTTTTGGAATATGTTGGCGATCTGGCTACAAGTGATCCACCAGACCTCAAAATAATTGATAAGTTGGTTGTGTGAGTAAACTTGTTTACTAGGGTGTGGGACTGAATTGGATACCTTCTCCTATTGAGAGTCAGGCGGAAACATTCTGGGACCATTGAGGCAGTGTGGCAGGTAGGACCCCCACTGTGTAGGCCTCAGGACAGTGTCCCACTAACACATGCTGCCCCGTCATCACAGAGATGAGACTTATTTTTAATTACAGACAAGTTGCCTTTATAGCAGCTGAGCCTTTCAGGTTTTTTGGTAGTCTTCGTGGCTAATGTTTGTGTCTCATTTACCAGTGATGCTTCAAGCCCTGGGTAGGTGGAACAGTATCTGGAATGCGTATAGGTGGTCAGTCCTGCCATCACTTTGGGACCTGAGCCTCCATGCCGGGACACCTGACCGTGTCCTGAAGAGGACAGCAGGGCCATGGAGGCTGGCCATGTGCCGGAAGCCCGGGACACTGTGGTGGCTCCTGGCTCCAGTTCTGTTGGCTGGAACAGTAGTGGGGTACAGTGGTCTCGGAGGCATGTGCTGGCTTTGGGATCAGGGAGAATGGTGCCTCGAGGCACCTCAGCTCTGGGCCACTTCTGCCACATCTATAGGAGCCCCTCTGCACGGCAGCGGCCGTAGCTACACCTGCAGGAGGATGTGAGGATAACTGGGTCAGGTGTAGAGGCCATGGTGGCTGCAGAATGTGCTTCTGACAGTGGAAGAAGGACAGAGAGTCCTTTCTGCCACTACCACTTAAATACTGTGAGCAGAGTTGTAGGAAATGGCTAAAAGGCAGATAGACTGCCATACAACACTGTTGGAAAATGACCTGGTCACCGAGGAGGCCGGGCGGGTCTTAGTAAGATGGGAGTGGATCCATCAGCTGAGGCAGCTCAGCAGTACAGTGCTGTGAGGCCCTGATTCAATCCCAGTACCAAGAAAAAGGAAACCAAAGTGGATCCTCTAGGGGCCTCTCTGCACAGGAAAAGTTTTCAGCACATCTGTGTTTTTACCGTCTGGAATCATTCTCTGCTCACCCTGTGTCTGCTTAACAGGCAGCTGTATAATCTCTGCCAAATGTTTCCCGAATCTGCAAGCAGCTCCATGAAGTTTGTCCTCCGAGATGCCATGCACGAAATGGAAGAGACAATCGAGACCAGGGGCCGGGCTGCATTTCCAGGGTTGGATGTGGTAAGCAGAGGCAAGGTTCATCAAGTCAGTCACTGCCTATAGCACCAGGAATCCAGTTCTATCTGGCGTCACACAGCAGGGCTGGCGATGGAGCTGTACACGTGGCTGTGAGGGGTGGCTATGCCCAGGACCCACACCCTAAGGCACCCACGGCTCTGCCCTCTTGGCGGGCACAGGGCTCTGTGCTGAGGCTGTCTTCTCAGCCCACCCTCCTCACCCCACACCTTGCCTCGTGTTCCCTTCCCCTTCTCCGAGCCCCTTGTCCTCTCCTAAGTGGTCCTCTGGGTGTCATGTCATCCCCTCCCCATCGTCCACACTGGGCATGCACTCATGGAAGCACCCACCACATGTACTCTCCTCCCCTTGATGCCTGGTTTGCAGGGCATCTTTTCTGGTCTTGGTGGTCACCTAGGGGTAGAGTAGGGCTCAGGCGCTTGTCTGGCTGTAGCTGTGCTAGGGGGCCATCCTCAAGCAGGCTCAGCTGCCCTGCCGTCCATGCCACTGACCTTTCAAGGAGCTGCTGCCTTGTGCCCGTCACAGGCGCCATACCCTGATGCGAATCAGGTGGAGACAGGCAAAATGCATGGCAGGTTACAGAGGGAGGCTGCCTCCTGCGGCACAGATGTGGGTTCTTCACAGCACTGTGTGGCCCCCACAGCACAGCTGTGCACCTTGTCCTCATGGCAGGGTAGGTGCTAGGAGCAGGCCTGGCCAGAGCCTCACTAGTAGGCAGCACAGGGCGGGGTGGGGAGTGGCTCTTCACCTGTGCGTGCACTTAGAGCAGAGCTTGCAGCACTGGAGCCCAGGCCAGGAGGGTGCCCAGTCCCTGGCATGGGGCAGCCCCTCCCATATCTAGTTGGGAGTCCAGCTGTGTAGGGGGAGTATGTGCTGACTTAGTGGGGCAGTGGGAGGATATGTCACCCTGAGCCACCACCAGCCCTGGGTCCCTCTTTGAAGGCCTTGTTTTAGACCTCATTTGACCTTCTGTGATCCGCATGACGACTTTCTTTGCAGCTCATTTATTTGAAAATTGCCGGGCTGTTGTTTCCAACCTCTGACTTCTGGCACCCTGTCGTGACTCCTGCTCTGATGTGCATGAGCCAGATCCTCACCAAGGTAGGTCCCTTCTTGTGCACCCAGCAGGCTAGCCCCGCGTCCCTTGGGCATGCACCGAGCACAGAGCAGGCTGACACGGCTCAGGTCAGAGAGGGCCCAGCCCCTTGCAGCATGCCGTTCTCCAAACAGCCTGGGTCTGATTAGCAGCCGAGGTTGTGTAGAGCCTGGAAAACTACCTCTCAAATTAGTGGTGAAGTTACCAAGTCTCCTGGGACTTTTGTTCCCTTTTGGATGAAGGCGTAGATGATTCCTTTTTATCCAGTGTGTGGCTGGCCCATATATAATTGCACCCTGCATACAGCAGGAGTTCATGGTGTACGGCCTCTGCCCAGGCACAGGGTTCCCTCTGTTTGGGTGGTGCTCAGCGGGCACCCACTTGGCCAGGGAAGCCAGGTGCCAGTCACTGACCCCATGGTTCCTTTCCAGTGCCCTGTGCTGTCCCTCCAGGATGTGGTGAAAGGCCTGTTCGTGTGCTGCCTCTTCCTGGAGTACGTGTCTCTGTCTCAGAGGTTCATACCTGAACTGGTTAATTTTCTCCTTGGGATTCTTTACATAGCAGCTCCAAACAAGCCAAGCCATGGTGAGTTGGTTTGCGGGTGCTTTTTGGAAATATGGTTTGGGAGGTTTTGAAAGTAATTCATTCACATTCATTGTAGAAAATTTAGCATATAGAAGAGGAAAGAAAAGACAGAGAGTTCTGAATCCCTGCCCTGCAGGGTAGCCTGGGTTTTCTCTGCATGTAGGTGTGTCGCACCCTCCCTCAGGCTCAGTCTGGCAGCGGCCACTGTGGCAGCCTGGCCAGAGGCGGGCCCCATGGCAGAGGAAGCCTGCAGCCAGGACTTGGTGCACATCAGATAGTTCCACGGGTTTTTACATTATGTATTGAAATTATATTTTGGGCTGAATAAAATATGCTGTGAAGATTAATTTTACTTTCTTCTTTTTTTCTTTTTTCTTTGTGGGGAGAGTGCTACTTGTTGAAACCAGGGCCTTGCTGCATGTGCAAATTTGTTGTTTTTTGGAGGATTTTTTGTGTTTGGGTTTTTTGTGTGTGTGTGTTTTGTTTTTTTTAACATAATGCAATATCTCACTGTGTTGCTCAGGCTGGCCCAAAACTCCTGGGCTCAGGTGATCCTTCTGCCTCGGCTTCACAAATCCCCGGAACTGCGGGTGTGTGCCACCCTGCCTGACTCTTCTTACTTTTTTTTTTTTTTTTTTTTTTTTTTTTGGTGGTGCCGGGGATCGAACTCAGGCCCTCGTGCTTACAAGGCAAGCACTCTAATCACTGAGCTAAATCCCCAGCCCCCCTTTTTACTTTTTTTAATGTGACAGCAGTGCAGTTACTGAGGTAGCGCATGTGACCAGCACTACTCTGTGTAGTCTACAGTGCTCAAGGTTTAGGGGGAGAGTCAAGGAAAGCAGTGTTGTGAGAAGTTCTCCCACGTGCTGGTCTAAATTGTCACCACACAGTGCCCTCCTCCCTGCCTCAGTGCTTGCTGCCCCTGCCTCAGTCTGGGTGGGAAGGTGTCGGACCCCGCCATTCCTGCTGTCTGAGACCAGGCTGCCTGTAGTGCTGCACGCACCATGTGTGGGAATCGTTTTGAATGCTGTTACAAAGTGGCTTCTAGGCAGGGCCCCACTTTAGCTCCGCAGTCTGCCACTGTCTTTGGCTTTCCTTCCACAATGTGACTTCTGTGCACGCGGCACCGATCTCCTGTGTGGGCCCAGAGGTACAGCTGTGTGGCGGGGAAGACAGGTGGAACCGCAGCAGAAAGCGCTGATGCTGGGCATAGCAGGAAGGGGCAGTCACCGTGGCCTGCAGGCAGGGGGACAAGGAGACATCTGTCCTCTCTTTCATCTGTCCATCCGCTTCTGTGGAGCTGTGCCTGGGCTGTCCTGCAGCAGGCTGTCTGTTGGCCTGTGGTTCTTCTAGGGAACAACCGAGTGACTTCTGCACGTCACCCAGAGCTTTACCAATATCTTTGGTGAACTCACCTGCCCTGCGCACAGCATCCTGACTGTGTTTGTCTACTTTTATCTGCCATCCTTACCCTCTTGGTTTGCTCCTGTGGGTGGTATGTGCTGCCCATTTCCCCTGCGGGCCGTCTGCTTGGCACCAGAGCTACATGGGATGCGCAGTAGGCCCACAGGAAGTTGCTGGCGCATCCAGGGTGGGCTCAGGCTATGGCTCCAGCCACCACTTCCACAGCTTTCACCCAAGGCTGCCAAGGCTCTGTGTAGCCTGACTGGGAGCCTGGTAGAGGGAGAGCTTTTAAAGGCCAGGCACTGTGGAGTTGGTCCTGTGAGCCAATAACATCCAGGTCATCTCTGTCCTGTCGCATCTGGAATTCAGGTTCCACTCTGGTGCACCCTTTCAGAGTGCTTGGGAAGAATTCTGAATTGCTCTTGGTCTCTGACAAAGATGACGTAGCCACATGGCAGAGAAGAAACCTCTCCCTGCGCTGGGCAAGCGGGCTGAGCGGCCTCACCACAGCTGAGACCAACCACATCAGGTACATGCAGTCCCCCCCTAAAAACCAGAAGACATGGGCACTTCCTGTTTACTGCCGGGAATTCCGTGTTTTTACCTCATTCACTTCCTGTGACCATTTGGTTCTGTCAGACTCTAAACTTTTGTGGGGCATTTTGATATGAAGGCAAGTTTTTTTTCCCTCAAAAATTGTGCATTTTTTTTTCAGCCAGGCGTGGTGGCCCATGCCTTAATCCTAGCCCTCTGGGAAGCTGACCCAGGAGGATTTCCAGTTCAAGCCCAGCCTGGGTAACTTCGTGATTTAGCAAGACCCTGTCTCAAAATAATTTTCTTATTTTTAAAAAGGGCTAGGAACAACTCAATGAAAAGGCCCTGAATTCAGTCCCTGGTACCGCAAAAAAAAAAAAAAAAAAAGGCCGTATTTTCAAAACTTGTCTGCTTGATTTTGCCAGTAGTAATTTGGGTACTGAGCAAGCTGTCCCTTTTACACTGGCGCTGCGTTACTCACTGCCTGCCTCCCTGCTGGGGGACACAAGTGGGCTCCTGCACACACTCCCAGGGAGCCACTAGCCTGCTGTGCCCCAGTGGCCCCACTGGGTTTCTCAGGGGTGTGGGTTGGGATAGTCACTTTTGCTAGGGTTTTTGGTTTGTCAGTGACTGACCAGGTATCCCCTTCCTACCTCCCCGCAGACTGTCCTGCCTGGCCGTGGGGCTGGCCCTGCTGAGGCGCTGTGTGCTCATGTATAGCACGCTGCCCTCCTTCCACGCCATCCTCAGGCCCCTCCAAGCCCTCCTGGCAGAGCACCAGGCAGAGCGCAGCCACCCCACCGAGCTCCAGGTGAGGCTTCCTGGCATCTAGGGTGCCTGCCTTGGCACCAAGTTGAAAAGCCTAAGTTCCACATCTGCCTGCTCTCTGCCCCTTCCTGGGTGCTGGGGATAGAAGGATTGATGTCTCCTCTGGTCCTTATGCCCTGCAGTGGTGGGAGGTGTGTCCCTCCACAATAGGCAGAGAGAGCCCCTGGTACCCAGCTTGGGGCCTGGCCGCCTCGTGTTCACCTACCCGCCTGCAGCTCTCCTCAGAGCCGGTGGCCTGTCCCCAGCTCCCTGTGCCCCCACCCTGCGCCATCACTGCGGCTCCACAAGGACAGCAGCTCACTGTGCTCTTCGTGGCTGGTTCCCAGAGCCCAGTGCAGACTGCCGTTGTCCTTGTGGAGCCTCTCACCCCGTGTCCATGTACTGCAGACACGGCTGCGGCTGGTCCCTTCCACTGGAAGGCTAGAACGTCTCCCTGGTACTGCAGGGTTTGCGCTGGGGTGTGACAAGGCTCATAGCTTCTGGGCACTCGGGTGACATCTAGACCCTAACCTGAGCAGCTGGGTTCCGGGGACGACAGGTAGGCCCAGTACTGTGGAGCTACTTCTAGAAGGTTTCCCAGAAGCCTGAGCGATTTCTGGACCCAAGGCCTTGGGAGAAGTCTGCTTGGCCATCTGTGTTGTCAGGTGAAGATGAGGTTAAATTGCCTGTGCCCACTTGTTGCTCTGCCTGCTGCCCCTGGACCTGTCTCGAGGGTGCAGCCACCTTGGCAGGGCGGAGGCTCCTGTGCACCTCTGCAGTGCTGCTTAGTGGTGCCCCACAGCAGAAAGCTCTGGGACTGGGAGTCCCGTACAGTTTTTAGGACAGGAAGCAGACTGTGGTGACCTCCAGCTTTCTAAATCCAGCCTCTTTTCAGATGGGTCACAGTGGTTGGGAGGACCGGGCCGTCTTATGCACAGTCCCCTCCCACCTACAAGAGAGCAGCTTCTGCAGCAGCTGTGCCACACATGGGTGAGATGCGTGAGGTCAGGCGAGGGCACTGGCTCCCTGTCCATACATCCCACCTGTCTGTGTTGGACTGAGCCACAGGCGCAAGGGCGCCCCGGCTGGCCTGTCACAGCACCAGTTTCTCTTGTGTTTTCTAGGAGCTGTCTCGGAGCATACTGACAGATATGGAAAACCAGAAGCAGCTCTTCCGGCCACTGATCTGTGAGAAGAGCAAGCCAGTCCCCCTGAAGCTGTTCACCCCCCGGCTGGTGAAAATGTGAGCGTCGGGTGACCCTGTGGAGGTCAGAGGGCACGGTCTGCTTGTTCTGCAGCCACAGCCCATGACCCCAGGGAGAGGCCTCACTTGCAGCAGGCTTTGGCTGACACCTGGGACAGACGTGCTCTGGCCTCCTTAACACTGTTGCCTTTCCGATTCTAGCCTTGAGTTTGGAAGGAAACAAGGCAGCACCAAGGAAGAGCAGGAGAGGAAACGACTGATCCACAAACACAAGCGGGAGTTTAAAGGTGCTGTCCGGGAGATCCGAAAGGACAACCAGTTCCTGGCTAGGATGCAGCTCTCCGAGATCATGGAACGGTGAGGAGGCCATGATGTCAGTGGGGGCGGGGCAGGACCGTGGTGACCAAGCACTCCCGGCCACCAGCACTCCTCACGGCCAGGGTTCCCGCACCTGGTGCCCAGCAGTTTCAGGGGGCTGGGACAGGGACGTGGAGCTGGAGGCTAATGCAATTCTCAACTCTTACCGGGTCAGTGAGAGAAAAGGGCAAGACATGTTTCCAAACCCAGCATTCATTTTTTCCTTTTAGGGATGCGGAAAGAAAGCGGAAAGTAAAGCAGCTTTTTAACAGTCTGGCTACACAGGAAGGTGAATGGAAGGCGCTGAAGAGGAAAAAGTTGAAAAAATAAACGAACGTTTTGTATATGAGGCCAGGAGGTGTGTCGTGAAAGCAGGAGGGGTGCTGCCACCCAGGCGGGCTTTTTCCTGTGCTGACTTCTATTACTGTCTCTCCTGATAATCTAGAGTCACCCTTTGGGGACGAGAACAATCGTTGAGCACTCTGTGCAGATAGTTACATGCCATATAACACTGTGGCACACGACTGGTCCCATAGCAAGCAGTACACTGCTAGGGCCATCATCCGCGTTGCCATTTTAGTTTGGGTAAGGAGAGACCTGGCTGTTTGCCTAACACAGGATAAGTGCTATCCTGAAGCAGTGTGCAGCGGAACGCGGGGCTGGGCCATCACGTCCCCTTCTTTCCTGGCTTCTCTAATGAGATGTAGGATCTCACCAACGAGGCTGATGGTGGGATAACCGGTTTGGTTTGGGGAGGTGGCCAGACCGTGGTAGGGCACAACTGTCGATCCCTGTGAGACATCTGAGAGATAGTGACAAGGCCACAGCTGGATCAGCAGGTCTTCAGAGCACCTGGGTTTGGCTGTCTGAAGCCACGTTGGGCTAGGTACAGACTACAGATCCGAAGGGTCTGGAGGTTGTCACATCCACAAAATAGGCTGGCTGTCCCCTTGCTGCACAGGTGCCAGCCAGCCTTCCCCATAAACTCCGGCCATACAGCTGTTACTTCTCGAATTCACGGGTCTCTCCGTAGGGACACCTGCTCACTGCACAGGAAAGGCGAGAACCAGGCAGGAAGTAGTGGGCGCAGACCAGGGCTCGGCTATTCGATGATCCTGGAGGCTACGGGAGGGACAGGAGGATGCGGCGGGCGAGGACGTCATCACCCAGGCGGTTGGGGAGGGGTATGGCGCGTTGTGTGCTTTAGGGAAAGGGCCAGCAGCACTGTCCCAGGGGCTGTTGGAGAGCCACACTGGCGGGCAGAGGTGTGACCTTCGTGACCTCGACGGGAAAGTCAGCGGGTCTAGGCGCCGGGTCAGGACTGGGCAGACGGTGGCGCTACGGCGCCCGCCACGGGGAACTGCTCTGCGTCCCAGACTCCCGTCCCCAGTCCCTGCTGAGGGCGGCCACTCCTCCCACAGGGTTTTTAAAAGCGGAAGGGAAGAGGGCGGTGCCCGGGCTCTGCGTCTCCACCCCGCCCGCCTCACCCAGCACGCTCCGGCCGGGCCGCCGGAAGGGGCGGGACCGCGTCACCGTGACTTCTGAGGAGCCCCGCCCCGACCGTGCGGGCGTCCGTGCGTTCATCAGCGTTCCGGGCGCGCGGCCGGACAGGTGCGTAAGTCTCTCCCTTCTGTCCCCGCGCGCACGGCCGGTCGAGGGTGCGGGCGTGGCCGGGGACCCCCCTTCCCCGGCCTAGGTGCTCACCGCCCCGCCCCTCTCGCAGGCCTGGGAAGCCGCCATGGGATCAGGGGATGCCGGCTGCACCCCGCGGCCGCCCATCCGCCCGCAGCCCGCGCGCCGCGTGCTGGCCGTGCTGTTCCTCGGGTTGCTGCTGGACCTGCTGGCCTTCTCGCTGCTGCTGCCGCTGCTCCCTGCGCTGCTGGAGAGCCACGGCCGCGCGCGCGTGAGCCCTGACGCCCCTGGGCGGGGGGGGGCGGGCTCCTCCCTGGCGCCCCCACTCGCCGTCGCGGACGCCAGCCCTGTGCTCCTCTGCCCAGGACCCGCTGTACGGCTCGTGGCAGCGCGGCGTGGACTGGTTCGCCACGGCCATCGGGATGCCGGCGGAGAAGAGGTACCACAGCGTCCTGTTCGGAGGTACGGCCGACCCGGTGACCACGCTGTCCCCGCTTGGGAGCCTGGTGCAGCCTGGGCCCCCTGGCTTCTTGGTCTTCCTCACTCCTCGGCCCCCGTGAGTCGCTGTCTTCTTGTCCTGGGGGCTTCTCTCTCCTGCCCGCCCTTCCTTGGGGCCACCCCAGTGCGGGTCCGTGGCCTGTGACGACCCCTGGCCTGGGGCAGTCCGTAACCGTGCCGTCTGTCTCAACAGGTCTCATTGGCTCGGGCTTCTCCCTCCTACAGTTCCTCTCCGCGCCGCTCACCGGGGCCGCCTCTGACTGCCTGGGCAGGCGCCCCATGATGCTGATGTCTCTGGTGCGTCAGGGGCTACGCCTGCAGGGTGGGGCTGGCCCGGCCGTGGGGAGCAAGGGCAGCTGTGGTTCCTCATGGCTCCAGCTGACCTGGGTACACAGCTGGCCTTTGGGTGCCCCAGAACCAGGCGGGGTGGAGGTGCCTGAGCTTACCCTGTTAGGAGCCTCCTTGCCTTAAGAGACCACTTCTGGCCCTTGCCCCCTGTCCCTACAGATGGGCCTGGTCCTCTCCTATGCTGTGTGGACTGCATCTCGGAGCTTTGTGGCCTTCTTGGCTTCCAGGGTGATTGGGGGCATCAGCAAAGGGAACGTTAGCCTCTCCACGGCCATCGTCGCTGACCTGGGCTCCCCGTCGGCCCGCAGCCAGGGCATGGTGAGTGCCTACCAGGCATAGGTGGGGATGCCCAGGCCTCCCTCCACCACTCAGGTCAACTTCTCCCCAGGCAGTCATCGGGGTGGCCTTCTCCCTGGCCTTCACGTTGGGCCCCATGCTTGGGGCCTCCCTGCCCATGGAGATGGCACCCTGGCTCAGCCTGCTCTTCGCGGTGTCAGACCTGCTCTTCATCTTCTGCTTTCTGCCAGAGACGCTGCCCCCAGAGAAGCGGGTAGGGCCGGGCACGGGGACTGGTAGGCGTGGGGGCTTGAAGGGGTCCCCGAGTGCCCAGTGTAGGGAGGCTGGGCTGTCCTCTCCTGTTGTCCAAAGGCTCTTGGGGCCACTGCTCCCCAGGGTCCCTGTCCCAATACAACTCTTCTGCCAAGGCCTGCCCTATTCCCTCCCACAGGTGCCCTCAGTCGCCCTAGGCTTCCGCACAGCTACAGAATTGCTCAGCCCCCTAGCCCTGCTCCAGTTCTCAGCCATTGCCCGCGGCCAGAAGCCCCCTCTTGGAGATAGTAAGGAGCCCACTCCTCCCTGCAGCCCTCATCCTATTGCTGCCCAGATAGGCCCCAGCCCACCCACACCCCCACTGCCCTGCAGGGCTGTGCAGCCTGCGCCGCCTGGGCCTGGTCTACTTCCTCTACCTCTTCTTGTTCTCTGGTATGGAGTTCACCCTGAGCTTCCTGGCACACCAGCGCTTCCAGTTCACCAGGTAGGTCCCAAGAGATGCCTGGCCTCAGAGCTCGCCCCCAAGCCCACCCCAGGGATCCTTTGCCAGGTGTCTTTCCCCTGGGTGGTCAGTGGCCCATGGCCTGCACTATCTGCCTTGTAGCCTACAACAGGGCAAGATGTTCTTCTTCATTGGCCTCACCATGGCCACCATACAGGGCACGTATGCCCGGCGGATCAGCCCTGGCGGAGAAGTCACCGCTGTGAAGCGGGTAGGGCTTCCTCTGTGGTGGGCAACAGGTGGTGCCCCGGGCAGGGCCAGGCATGAGCTGGGTACTGAGGCTGCTGTGCCCGCTGTGCCCCCTCAGGCCATGCTACTGCTGGTGCCAGCCTTCCTTCTCATCGGCTGGGGGCACTCACTGCCTGTGCTGGGGTTGGGGTTGCTGCTCTACTCCTTTGGTGAGTACTTCTCAGGTGGGAGGGGACGCCAGCCACCTCTAAGCTGACCACCTCTCACGTGCTCCCCACAGCGGCTGCAGTCGTGGTGCCCTGCCTGTCCTCCATGGTTGCGGGCTATGGTGAGAGTCCCTCCTTTGTAGAGGCTGCCTGGCTGGAAGGCGGGAGGCGCCCAAAGGCACCTGACAAGAGTCTCTCTCCACAGGTGCACCAGGGCAGAAGGGCACAGTCATGGGCACGCTGCGGAGCCTCGGTGCCCTGGCCAGGGCGGTAGGGCCCATGGTGGCTTCGTCAGGTAGGGACCCACGGTGCCACTGAGGACATGCTGGGCCCCAGACTCCCCCAGCATCCTCACCACCATGTGGGCATGGCTCTGGGCTGACCCCCGTCTCCCCACAGCATACTGGCTGGCTGGCGCCCAGGTGTGCTTCACTGTGTGTGCGGGGCTCTTCCTTCTCCCTGTCCTCCTCCTGCGGAAGATGAAGCACCCAGCACCCGGGCCCAAGGCTGAGTAGCAGAACTACCTGCCAAGACCACCAGGACCACTCCCCACTGGCCAAGATGCCTTCCCACCCTACCAGGGGCCTGGAGAGGGGGCCTCACCTGCTGTACTCCTTCAGGGTGGGATGCCCAGCAGGAAGTCTGGGCAGCACCCTGGGTGCCCTGCCCTGCTGCCCCCACTCCACCAGGCCTGTGCAGGCTCAGTGGCCCTAAGGCCTTCAGGGTTTCTGTGTGCATTCTGCCTCAGAGGTTCAGGCCCTAGGGCCTGAATGACAAATAAAGCAGCTATTTTGTACCAGTACTCTCTCCAGGACTGCTCTGCCCCACCACTCACCCCAGAGGGGCACAGTGGCTGAGGAGCTCTTGGGGCCACTGTCCACCACAATGCTGGGCTCCCCTGCAGCAGTGCCAGCTACAGGCCCCTCCTCCTCAGGCCGAGCCCAGGCTCGGGATGGGTCCCTCTTCCTGACTGGCAGCACCTCACCACTGCAAACTGGAGGGAAGGAGGGCAGAGTGTGGGTTAGGGCCTCCCTAATTCCACAGTGACTGGTGCCATCTGGCCAAGAAATAAGCAGGTTTGGGTTGTTCTTGTTGAACAGGAGATACTTGGAAACCTTACTCTGAGGGAACAAAGGTATCTGAAAACTGCTTCCCGGGTTTAGACAAGCAAACTGCTTAAAGAGTTTTATTTGAGTAAAACATGTTACAATGAAGAAAGGACATCCAAGGCCTATCCTCCAAGTCTGGTGTGTATATGCAACTATAATTCATGTTGTAATACAAAGAATTAGACTACAAAAGTGAAAATTAAAGTCACTGCATATGTGGGATAGAGAAAGGGCAGGAGGGGTGAGGGGAAGACTCCAGGAGAGGCCAGGAAGCTTCCTACTACCATGGCAGCAAATCAAGACAGGCAGCTCAGAGCCCACAGCCAGCTCAATTCTGCCCGGTGTCCTGTCATGGGATCGTGGTGGCTTGGCCCACGGTGCCGAGACCTGAGCCTATCTCTGGCGCTGACTCTTACTGGGGTCGTGCCCTGTGGGGCACGTCTGGGACCCCACAGGCTTCCCTGGCCAGGCTAGCACAGGGCAGGCCTTCAAACAGGTCACCACCCACCCATCCCCAGAGAGCCTCATGGCTGTTTCTGCGATGGGAAAATCCCCAGCCCTGTCTATCGAGGAGGAGATGATACAGGCTCCACAGGTGACACCGTGTTAGGTGGGACACCAGGGCCAACTTCCACCGAAACCAGAGCACCCTCAGGCTGAGGTAAAGTAGGGACGGTCCCCGCTCCATTCCAAAACCCCCACACCAGGTGACCAGTGCTCCGCTACAGTCTGCCACGGGCTCTAGAGGAAACTACAACAAAACGCAGCCTGTTCGTATTCACAGTCAAAATGAGGCTAAATGGCAAACCTGCTGAAACAAAATTCTAGGAAGGAATCTTCTCTCCTGGAATCCCTCCTCTGTGACAGGAGCCCAGAGACCCAGTGAGCGAGGTCCTCAGGAGCTCCCGAGTCTGGTTTGGGTTAGGGTCACCAATGACACCATCCACAGCGAGGCACGGGGCACAAGGGTGGTGCAGCTGGGTCAGGGCCACCCTCGTACCCGGCCCAGCTCTGCCACAGCCATGGGCCCGGGCCACGGCAGGCATGGGAGAGCATCCATAGGACCAAGGCTGCATGGGAAGAAAAGGACCAATGAGCGGGCAATGCCAGCAGAAGCCGTGAGTCAGATTCGGTCACCTGAGGACCTGGGCTGGGAAGCCAAGCAGGGACAGGACGCATTACATTGTAACGAGAAGTGCGAGGCTGGGCTCAGTAGGGCACACCTGTGGCCAGAGCTGCCAAGGCCTCAGGGACCTTCCAGCCAGAGCCACGATGGACCCCTCCTGCAGGGAAGAGAGCAAGCTCAGGAGACCAGGCTGAGCCCCTCCCCAGGCCGAAGGACAATGCGTAGCACCGCTCTGCAGGGGCCGGTCGCGCGGATGGGGCTCTAGCTACACGAGGGCTTCGCTTTTTGCATTCCATTACACAAGACAACAGAATACGAGACGCAATCGGGACACTGGCAGAGCCAGAGTCACTTCAGACAGGACAGTGCATGGGCCCTCAGGAGTCACTCCGCTTCTTGCTCTTCTTCAGGAAGGAAGGGGTGCGGAACTTCTTCTTCTTCTTGGATGGGGACTTGCCTGGGGACCCATCGCTGCCAGGGTCTGCAGCAGGCCCCTCCTCAGCAGCCGGGGAGGCTGCCTCTTCGGCCACTGGGGCTGAGGCTGGCTCTGGTTCCACCGAGGCAGGGGCCTGAGGGGGTTCAGGGGGCCCATGGGCCGCCTCCTCCTCCACTGGTGGGAAGCCCAGTGCTTCTGAAGGCTCATCAGGGGACAGGTCAGGGAGTGTTGGCTTGAAGGTGGCGGCATCACTGTCGTCCGCGGAGGGCGGCTCCTGCGGGAGGTCTGGTGTTGGGGGTGGAAGATGGTGAGAGCCGGCCCAGTTCCTGGTGGGGCAGCCTCATTGGGGGTGCTGGCCCCAGAGCTGCCACTTTATGCTGTTCTATGGCTTTTTCAAAGACAAGACACACTGCATACAATCTTCCCTATGTTAGGGCTACAGAGAGCCAATGTTACAAAACATACACTCGATCTAGCGGGGGCTCTTAGCACCTTTAGGGAACACGCTGATAGAAGCAGGCCTCTGGCATGACTACATAGGGCAAGCTGAAGGTACCCACACAGGAAAAGAGCTTTGCCTGGGTATCAGTAGTCCTGACATTCAGCCTAAATCTGGTTCCATAGCAGCTGGTGTCCCCAAGGGCAGCCAGGGAGCAGATTCACAAGGGGTAAGCAAAGAATGAAGAGCTACAGGCTAAGAGCGAGACACAGCCTGGGCTGTCTCCACCAACCCTGGGGATACCAGTGCTGTAGACTAATTTTAAAGAATCTAGAGTTACACATGACTGGCATATTAGGCAACACCAAACGATTTAGTATTTCAATTCAGCCAGACATCAGGGTAGGGAGCAGCTGAGCTGAGCAGATTCCAAGCAGCCTGGCCACAGGAGCGCCAGCCCCAAGCCCTCACTGCTGTAGCCCCTGAAAGGCACCCCGAGAGATCCCCTCTGCCCAGTGCCACACTCAGGAGGATGGAGAGTTATGGGCACACTATAGGCACCCCCCAAACCTGGCCAAGCTTGCAGTAGCCAACACCCAAGACAGAGGCTGCCAGCACACACTCAGGAGAACTGTGCTTATCCAACCAAATGTTACATGTGTGTGTGCGCACGTGTGCATGTGTGTGTGGTGCTGAGGGTTTAATCCAGGGCTTTGCACTGAGCTACGTTCCCAGACCCTTCTTTTTTTTTTTTTTTCTTTTGGCAGGGCATCACTAGTCAGTTGCCCAGCTGGGCTTGTGATCCTCCTGCTTCAGCCTCCCGGAGTGCTGAGATGACAGGTGTATACCACAACTAGCTGCACATCTCTGAAAAAGTACCAAGTATTGCTCTTCAGCCCACTTCAAATTACGGGTCTCTGTTTAGGCACAGGTGCGAACCATCCAGTGCAGTCAGTGGCAGAACCCACTCTACTGGAGCCAGCCTGCATATACGTCCAGGCCAGTGTGACCAAACCCATGCAGTGAACATTTCTGGCGACGCTTAAGCTGAACCTGAGCTTCCTGAGGCCCTGTGTGTTCTGGGCAGCAAGGGGCAGCATGCGGCCCAGTGCGTGACTACCTCTGGGGAGGACACAGAGGGAAAGCATAAAGAGGGCCTCTGTTTTTGTTTTGAGTAAACAAAAAACAAAGCTCCAGAAACAAGAAAGCAGCAGAAAATGAGCACAGCACAAGGCCCAGGTAAGAGTCGGTGCCAGGCGTGGCGGTACTTACTAGGGTAACAGGTACTCTTTAGCACATCCATCTCCTGCTGCAAGGCGGCCACGAGAGAGAAAAGCACAAGGAGAGAGTCTATGCATTCAGTCACAGCCACTGGGTTACACTAGGGGCCGAGCCATTCTCGGGGAACACAGGACAGGGAGACATGGGTGGACAAGAACGAGGGACAGACGAGCCAAACACACACTGCAGAGCGCGCAGGGTGTGTCCAGGGCTCGGAGGGGACTGGACAGAGCAACAGGTCCAAGGTCCTGCAGCCCGCGTGACGGACGGCACCAAGGTGTCACCTCCACACAGCACGGACAACAAGTGTGCAAGCAACGGGCAAAACTGAAACTGACACTGGCATGGTGGCAGGGTACATTGGGAGGTCTGCCCTCCCCAGGGTCATGACAGCCTGCTGTACTGGACCTCCAGTCACTCGGCACAGAGCAGAGTGGCAGAGAAGAGGCTGGGACTCGGCTTGGGGTCCAGAGCCATGTGAGGCACTGGCTTGGATGTAAATGCACACTCTGTACTCACGTTAACAGAGTAGCTGCCAGTGCGCATGGGTCATGCACCCTCCCTCCTCGGGGCTCCACACGCCCAGAGCTCACCTTCCTCCAGCTTGACTGGGGTGCTGCTGGGGGGTGTGTGGGGCACAGCCAGCTGGTCTGGAGGACTCTTTTCTTTCTGTACACGAGTGTCATCCAAATGTTCTGCAGATGCATACAAGGGGAAAGAACGTAGTGCAAAGCTTGAGAGCAGGCGCCTTCACTCTGCTGTGGCCTGCACCTCAAATGTACCCCAAAAGTTATGCACGGAAGGCTTGGTACCCAGCTGACAACACTACTCAGGAAGTGGGCCTTAGCTGGAGGATGTCCCTGGGCTGTGCCCTTCAAGAGCACGTCAGGACCCCACCCCTTCCTCTCTCTGCTCCTCCTCCTGCCCCACCATGATGTGCTGCTCACTCACCACAGGCCCAGAACCAGCTGACCACGGACTGAAGCCTCCAAAAATATGAGCCAAAAGATGCCTTTTCTCCTCTCAGCTGTGTGTCTTGGGCACTTGGTCACAGGGACACAAAGCTGACTGACACACTCTCCTTGGACATAGCCTGGTCAGGGCCTTGAGCATGTGGGGCTGCCAGGGCATGTCTCAGGGCACCTGCACCCTTTCCCACACCTTCCTCTGAAAAGAGAGTAAGGGGTGGGACTGGATGGTGCTGGTGTGTCTGAAAAGTCAGTCAGTTCTGGATACCAAGTAATTCCTATTCTCCCTCCAGAGGGAATCTGCTCTGGTCCCCAGAAGCCCCAAGCTCACTATATTCACTATCCCCCTAAGATGTCACACTGACCTAACTCCAGTTCTAGTTTCTTAGGGAGGGAATCCTCTGTCAACAATTTAAACTTGGCAAATCTTATGCTTTTGTTTTGTTTAAAATATGATGATAAGGACCAGAGGGGGAAAGGCAGGGACTACATCCTGGGTCCAGGAAATTCCAAGTCTACCTCTCATACTCGAAAAATAGGTATCACAATTACCCTAATTTTAAAAATCTCCTTTCATTAAAAATGTTTCTATTAACAGCTCAGGATCACTAGGTCTCACATTGTTCATCATCCTCAGGTCTCAAATCCAAGTCTAGGAGGCAAGCAGCCAGGCCACACTTGCGCATCTCCTCCCTCAGGGAACAGACGGCCTCCAGTAGGACAAGATGCTGACCCTTGGCCGATGCTGAGTTTCACCAGGGGCTGGGGACAGGGCTAGGTGGGAGAAGGCTTGCCTAGCACAAGGGAAGGCTTGGGTCTGATCCCGGTACCACAAGAAAACAACACTCAGGCTGTTTTCCAACTTGTCCAAATCAGCAAATTCCAGGCTCCACAACCAGGCTGGAAGTGCAAACTGAATACTGGTCAGCTTCTAACCAACCTTCAGGTTTGAGTCATGCACACGCTCACTCTCACACAAACATGCTCCCGTACACCTGTGCCAATGTCCGAGGCTGGGTGCTCACCTTCTGAGCCCTTCTGCTTGCGCTCCACTTCCCTACGGTATTCCTCCAGCTCGCGGTCAGTGAGCGTGTTGAAGGGGTTGGGGCCCGCAGTGCTCACGATGACATGGGGCTGGTACTCTTTCTCGATGATGGCCTTGGAAGCAGTCACTAGCTCCCCCTGTGGACAACAGGGAGGCATGGTCTGCAGAAGCCTGGCCTGACAGGGACTCTCCCTCCTCCCGGGCAGGCTGCAGGCAGGGAGAGGCTTTTCAGGAGCAGACAGACACCCCAAGATTGTATCAGCAGGAGCCCAGAGGATAGGCTGAGAGGTAGCCTTCGGTGGTAGAAGGTGGTAGATGTGGCAACAGTTCAGTGTCACACAACAAACACAACAGGAGAAGAAACCCTAACAAAGTCCTTCATGTCCAAAAGCACACACAGCACAGCCGCAAGGCAAATACCCGCCTGCTGCCCACAGCACTGGAGGAGCCCCCCTCCCTTCTCTCCTGTCCCCATGACATCAGACAGTGCTGCCGTGAACTGGGTGACAACCAGCTCCTAAGCCTATCCCAAAACATCTTGGAATAACAAAATGCCCCCAAACACCAAGGTCTACCTGAAGATTTAGAAAGCTGTCAGAATCCGTACAAAAGAAAAAAAAAAAAAAAACAAGCAAAGCAATGAACCAAAGGGGCTCCTTGGCTAGGTCCACAAAGAGGCACAAGGAGCATCAGAGGGTGCCACTGAGCAGGCACAGAGACAGCTGCACCTTGCCCCAGGGCAGCTCTGTGCCTACAGCCCAGCCTCCTGGGCTGGAGGAAGGAAGTAGCCTCGGGTGATCTGGGGTCACAGCCTCACACACACACCCAGGACTTAAGAGCGCTTCCAGACATGAAACACAGGAGAGCCCCAGACCACAGGGACTCCAGGCTGGAATCCCAGGGCTGGCCTCTGTGAGGGAGGACACCCGCAACTGCAGGTCAGCCCACACTGCCGCTGCTGCTCGGGCTGAGTGCTCACTGCACAGGACACTGCACAGCAGCCACCACAAGGAAGGGGTTCCTGGGACAGAGGACAGCTCACGAGCCTGGGGACTCCTGGCCCAGGGACACCCTCTCCAACTAGACCCAACCTGAGGGCCTGGCTTGTCATTTAGAAGCAGCCCAGCACAAAAGACAGCAACTGTCCAGCACCTGTCAGATGCCCGTTCCTATTCAGAGGCCTGAGTTTGCACCTAGCAAGAGCCTATTGGGCTGCCAAATGATAAGATCCCTTCAAGCTATGGCATTCTATAAATGGACCTGTATCCTGCGGTCGCTGCCAATAAAATGAGGTGACAGGAGGCTTGTGAGGCCTAATCTCATTTAAATCAAGTATCCAAAATTAGTAAAGGAATAAAGTATCAAGAATCTCCTGTCACTGAGGCATCAGAGCCCTTGTTCGGAGTCTGTTTTGTGCTGATTTGCTTTCTGTGGTGCTGGGGAGAGAACCCAGGCCTCACACAGGCTGGGCAGGTCTCCGCCACCAAGCTACACCCCAGCCCTTTAACAGTTTTGAGACAAGGTCTTACTGTACTTGCTAAATTGCCCTGGCTGGCCTTGAACTTGCAATCTCCCACACAGCTGAGAGTACAGGCGCACACCACCACACCTGGCTCGTTCCCAGCTTGGTATTCTGAAGGACAAGCAGGACCTGCATGCCGGGACAGCTCAATAAGCAGCAGACAGCTCCCCCAACCAGACATGTCAGGTGAGGGCCAAGAAGCTACCAAGCCAGCTGTGAGCAGACGCAGGCTGGAGATGCAGCAGAGCCCAGGCTGGGAAATCAGGGTGGAGGGTGGCTGTTCCCTCCAGCAGTGCAGGCTTGATGCTGCCTTCCTTCCTGGTCTCCTACCAAGGACTTCAAGCAACACAGGTGCCCAATAATTACTTCCGAACTTAACTGAGGCAGTGTAGGTAGAGCGATGGCTCCATCCTCAGAGCTGTGCATAGTGGGCTAAAAACCTTACTTCTCTGAACATCAGATTTTCATCTGTAAAGATGATCAACTCAGATGGGTGCGGTGGTGTACACCTATCATCCCAGCACTCAGGAGGTTGAGGCAGGAGGATCGCTGGCAAGTTTGAGGCCAGCCTGGGCTACACAGTGAGTTCAAGGCCAGTCTGAATTAGAGTGAGACCCTGTCTCAAAAAACCTAAAAAAAAAAAAAAACGATGATCAACTTAGCCAGATATAGTGGTAACTTAGCAAGACCTTGTCTCAAAATGAAAAATTAAAAAACGGGCTGAGGATGCAACTTGGTACAAAGGCCCTGGGTTCAATCCTTACTGGAGGAGGAAGGGAAAAGGAGGAGGAGCATCCCTTCTGAGGAGGAGACTGACTCACATCAGAACTGATAATCCTGGTCTTAGGGCCACACAACCTGGGTGCTCCTCACAAGGTCAGAAATCCTGAGAGCTGGGCTCAGTGCCCCAGCGCATTTCTCCCACACAGCATGATGGGCACAACCCTAGTGAGGGGCACCCCAGACCCTGGAGTCCTGCCCTGGGTGGGCAGCTTGTGGCTGACTTCACAGCCTCCTCTCTGACCATACCATCCACATGCAGTAAGAGCCAGTGGCAGCCACAGTTCTTTCAGGATCCATGTTGGGCTGTGAGAGTCCAGGTGAAGAGAGCTTTCACGTGGGCACAGCATTCCCTTTGCCCCTTTGTACAGGAAGGTCACCCCTGTGCCATGTGAACAACCACGCCACCACAGTGAGGAAAGAACTGAAGGCTAGAGAAGATCCTTCCACACAGCCCTGACTTACTCAGGCTCTCTGGCAGAAGCAGGAAACTGCATGCCTACCTCACTGGGTTATAGGACACAGTCCCCTCCGTGGCTCAAGGAGAAATCCAGCCTGCCAGACAGCAGTATCATTTTCCACAAGGAGCAAGACTACCTGCATTTTGAGGCTCATTCAAAAGGAAGGTGAATGAAAAACAAAATAACAGCCGTGGTGAAGGCCACCCATGAAATCGAAGCACATTCTCACCATAAAAATGAAATATGCGCAGTCAAGGTGAAGCAAATGTAAATGTGAACTTTAGAAACAGAGATGTAAAGAACACAAAAGCTAGAATAAGATCTACATACAAGCTAGGGGCAGGGCTCAGCAGGACAGCACTTGTCTAGCATGTGCGAGTCAGGGGTTTCATCCCCAGCACTGCGAATAATTATGTACAGGATGCCAACATCTCTTCACCTGTGCCCAATGTGGTGTGTGCTCTGCCAGGGACATGCGCAGAGAACACGTGTGCACACTGTGGGGACCCTGCATCTACTCATGAAACACCAGAGGACACACCCACATCTGAACACCTCTGGGACAGAGCAAACAGCTGCAACTGGACAAGGAACCACCCCAAACACCCTGTGATACAGCCAGCCAGCCACCTTTCACATGGCCACAGACAAGATCCACCAAGCAAACCGCAGTGCCGATGAGTATTCTGCGACACACACAACACCTGGGCAAAAGGCCCCGAGGTGCAGACATGACCAGGAAAACCACAGCAGCTTACGGCCCAAAACAGCAACACCAACAACACGCTAACAGGAAAGAACATACATCTTCTGCCTTTTCGGAGATGTTCCTCCAACAGTAGTAGGAAGATAATTCTAAGGACCAGGAGAAGAGGGACCCATCGAATTAATACATAAATATGCAAAATGACGTTCTGAGCAGGATTCCAGGCAGGAATACAGAATCCCGGTACAGACCTGCTTCTAGCTAGCAATTCCAACACCACAAGAGTCGGACTGCATCTCCCTAAAGGCATTCAGAGTGGAAGCAGCACCCCTGAAGTGTCCTCTGGACACAGGGCACACATCAATGACCATACCACGCAGTCAGAAGCCGCCCATCCTGGGCACCAAGTCCTTCATATGCCTGCCCCACCCAGCAGGGGTGGGTCGTGCCAGACTTCTGCCTCCTGGACTCACTAGGTGTGCAGGTACACAGACACCTACAATCTGGGCTTTCAAATGTCCGTAAGTCTCTCTCCCCAGCAATATGAAAGAAAATTATCTCTGAGCTTTTTTTCTTTTTGGTGCTGGGGATCAAACTCAGGGCCTTGTGCTTGTGAGGCAAACACTCTTAACCACTGAGCTAAATCCCCAACCTGTGGGCTTTTTTCCTTTGTTTTGTAGTACTGGGGACTGACTCCAAGGCCTTGAGCATGCAGCCCTTTTTGTATGTTTCACTGAGACAGGGCCTTACTAAGTTGCCTAGGCTGGCCTCAAACTTATGATCCTCCTGCCTCAGGCTCCATAGTAGCTGGGAGTACAGGCGTGCACCACCGTTCCCACCTCAGGTATTTTTTAACAAATGCATTTTTACCAATGAAGGATGACAAACACTGTCTTTTTCTCACTCCTCTGAAACAACATCTTTCAATGACACAGCCTCCGATTGCTAGGTCACGGATGAACAAGCAAGAGAGAAATGGAGGAGCTGTGCCTGCCAGCAGAGCCCAGAGGAGCCGTCTGCACTTGGCCTCTCACAGAGAGGAAGCTCTGCAGGCCAGAAGCATGCACTGGCCAGCCACGTGCAGGACCTCAGAGACACAGCATGTTGTGCAGACTGGCACAATTTCAAATGCTGAACACTGTTAAAACACCTCCTACAAAACATTTTAATTAAAGAGTACAACAGGCAGAACAGAACCTTCGGAACACCCTGGCAGATGACTGACATCCCCTGCAAGGTACTTCAGTAACTAAGATAGCACCTGAGAGGAAGGTGGGTGAGGAGCAGGGGAGGGAGAAGAGCACCGCGTACCGACATGGGTAAGGACAGGGCAGTGAGTACCTTTCTAAAAGAGAGAGATTTAGCAGGGCTAAAGGTCTGCTCTGTAAGCTCGAGCCCTTCGATAGTTTCCGTACAGTCAGACAGGGGTGCATCCTGCAACAGTAAACTGAGTCACCAGAGCACACCAGGCCCAGCCTTGGAAATATCAACTGAGAACACAGGATGAAGCCAGCTAAGAGCATGCAGCAGGGACATCATTAACAGTCAACGTGGCGTGATGAGAGCAGTGCGTGCAGACACTGAACACAGAACTAGGACCACAGCTGGTCAAGTTCAGAAAATGCAACACCACTCATCTGCCCCCGTGGAGTCAGGCTGGAAAGCATCAGTGGCACCGTGAGGTTCAGAGGTAACTACTTACACATTATCTTCGCTGTGCCTCTAGAAATCCTTTCAGAAATCCATGTAAATGTGGGCCACATTTACAGCACCCACCCCAATGACCCAAGCAGCATTTGTTGCAGTCATGAGTATGGTGGTCCACCAAACCCCACTCCTAGCGCTTCCACAGCACCCTGGCAACACCGCGTACCCACCCCAAAGCTGGCAGCATGTGTGCCCCACAGGGATGCATGCACCACCAGGAGCAGGGCTGGGATGGGCGCAGCCCTCGGCATGCTCTGCTCGTCTAGGACTCCAGGAACAAAGATTTTTAACAAAGGTAACCAGTTCCCTAGGATACTCACCTCAGAAAGCCACGCTCACCCAAGTTAAGAACAACTTTGAAGCAGATGGTTACAGTCACCACCCACTAATGTCAGAGACTTTCTGAGCGCTCACCTGGACGAGGCTCCTGTCCATCACTACACCACACAAAACCTGGGACTGAGGGCCAGCCGTCTTAATGTCCTGCAAGTTCTGCTCTCGGATCTGAGGACAAGAGGAAGAGACACGTGTATCAACAAAACAGAGAAGCCACGCTGACACTAGTCACTCTTCTGTGTCCTTGGGCCCAGCCCCGCACCCGCACTTCTGTTCTGAGCAGCCCACAGTGCCAGGGCAGCCTGGCGGATGGTGCTGGCCATCCTGCTCAGTGGGCAGGGGTCTCTGGCAGGGCACAGGTCCCTTGCTGTACTAACTGGGAGGAAATACTCGCTACATGCCTTCTACAGGGACACCATAAAGATGCATGGAGCTCATGTCCTGACACATCCAATGCTTGGGATCCCTTCACGACTCTAAATGAACTTTGAAAGGTGAGAACAGCAGCTGTCTGCTCTCACTAGGATCAGACCTGCTACCACGCAAGCACCAAGTCAAGAGTCAGGCGCCTAACTGTCTGTGCTCACACCTCACACGCTGACAGGACAGCAGCAGCAGTAGTATGAAGAAATGTCTTCAATTTCTCTGCTAGAAGGCAGCACACCTAAACCCCACAGCAGCCAGCACCCCTTCCAGCCCACACCCACACCCCCACTGCGTGGACAGCAGAACATACCTTGTTTCTCATCTCCTGGACCTCTTTTGGGTTAGTGTTCAATGGAACAAACAGGTTAGGGACAGCAGAGGTGGAAGTTCTATGTCCATCCTCTTTAGTCCACTGTAATATCAAGAACAGTTGAAAAGTCAGGATTATGACAACAATAAGCAATACTATAGCATCCACTTTGTCAACCGATCTCATGTCTAGTCATGCACAGAACATCACAGAGAGGACTGAACCAATGACCACGTGTCCTCGGTCACTCAGCAGAGTCACCGTGGGAGTGGGATGTGGCCACGTGAATGGCAGGAGTCGGAGTCATGGCTGGTGGAAAAGATCGCCTCTACAGGCCCATGGAAATGTGGAGCACAACGTGAGCCAACAACAGAGCTTAGCCCTGTCACCTCGGGCCAGCCAGGGAGGCCCCTCAGAGACCATTGGTTCACCACCCCGATAGTCACCCAACACCAAAGCCAACTGGAAGCGTGAGATGACAGGATCATGAGAAGCAATGTGACGCTATTGCTCAGGGCAGGGAAGTTGGGACTGTGGGGCAAGAGTGGGCATCACCAAAGTTTTGCACTGAAGTAAACGAGTGCATCAGGATGCACGGCTTGCGTACTGCTTCGACCCAAAAAACTTACTGCATTCACACTCATACAGTAGCTACCTGGCCGAAGAGTTTGGTGATGTCAAATATTTTATATAACGTAATGCTTGCAGTGTTACAAAAATACCCCAACCCCCCCCAAAGCGCTTCATGAGGCCTTAAAGGCTGTTTTAGGTATCAGTGCATATCCCAGCACACCAAGCCTTCTACAGAGGATGTTTTTCGATTTCCAATCAAATATGAGATTTTTAGTCAAATTCTAATCCTTAGGCATGAGTAGGCACTGAAGATTAAAACAAGCCATCGTAGAGAGCAATGTTCTGCCTCTCAGAATACTTTTAAGAGGCAGCAGAGAGCCATCAACCATGTGACTTTCAAGGAAGCAACACAACTGTCAGATGCTGAGCCACCGCGGGGAGTGAGGAATGGGCATGGAGCTGCGGGTACTCACTGATGGCCATCTTCTCAGAAAAAACAACTCCAGCGTTTTATTAAAAATAACTTTTAGTCAAATATGAGAACAGCCACCTCAGAAGTAGGAACACATTTAAAAAATTAACAAGAATCAGTAGAAATTAAAATATACCAACCTGGGAGCACTGCACGGAATCTGAATTACTCCAGAACAGTTAAGAGATAGATAGAGATGCTGAACAGAGCCCCTGTGGGGCACACACATACCCACATGCCTAACGCGGCTGTGTCTCTGCCAGGCTAATGACAGAGCTCAGCGCTGTACTGCGAATGCCTGGAAAGACACGCCAGGCAAGGTGCAGGGCACTGGCACCCCTGAACAAGGGTTTGTTTGCTCCTCTCCCTTCAATAGGTAAAGCAAATGAAAAAAGAAGGGAGCGAGTCAGGAGAGAGCAGAGCCACACCCCTGGCTCTGACTCGGGGCACACAGGGTCCCCACCCATGCCCATGTGAGGCTGCACAAAGCCACAAGGGCTTCTCACCACTGCACACCGGGAAGCACCAGAGCCAACCTGGGGAAGACAAACCTTTTGCTTTTCTTTTTGAAGTCTATAAATAAAGGCACTGTTACAAAGGGAAAGCTCGCTGTCTGCTTGGCCACTGCTGGAGGACACTGGGCTGCTGCACTCCTGTGGAGCCCTGGGCTCTGGGAGCAGGCCTCACCTGTGGGACCATAAAGACCCGTCCCTTGAGAAGCCGGGAGCCCTGCACTGCGGAGGCACTGATGGGCCGCCTGCACCGTGGCTAGTGCCTGCAGATGGCCTCCACTGCACTTGGGTCATGCCGCACCCAGAGGAGCCGAAAACTTGCCTCCACGGCCATCTACTCACATGCAACAGTCCATGCAGAGAGCAGCTGGTGTGAGCGTTCAGAGGCTTTGGGACACAGGGCAAGCAGCAACATCGAGAAGACAGGGCCAGGGGAGTGCAGGCTGGGGTGCTGAGAGGGGAAACTGCTTAAGACAACACTAGTGACAAAAGAGGAGAGCGGAGTCCCCGGAGCTGGCAACACTCAAGCATCAGATCTTGAGCATGAAACACCAAGTGCACTCAGACACAAGTCAGTACAGAGCTCTACTTAGGTTAATGCGTGAGTTTGTGAGTGCTTTTGCAGTTCATAGAGACAGGCTACGAGTGTGAGCAGAAGAGACAATGCATCTTAAGCAGTTTCACATGGACAGCATCATTTGGATTTCAGTTAAGGCATGAGGTGGAGTTGGGCTCAGAAAAAAGTGAGTTAGTGAGAAGGGGCTGGCAGATCCGGCCAGCAGAGCCAGGTCCCAAAGCCTCTGAAGCCCCAGCTGCCCGACTCGCTCTATGTCATCTAACTATGAACAGTAAGTAGGCACAGACCAAGCAGTTGGTAATACAGCTTGGCACGCAGACACCGGACGAGAGAGACTGCAGCAAGGGTTTCACGTGATCGTGTGTAATGTTCGTCCACACCTTAGTCTTCGACTTGGGGCTGCTTCCGTTCTGCCCCTCCTCGGAAGTTTCATCAGCCCGGCCAGAGTTCAGCCACCTTGTCTTCTCCCGCTGTTGCTTCTGAAAACTGTGTCTGAGAGGGGAGCAAGTGCCCGAGTCACCGTCACTGGCGAAGGAGTAGCCTGTGACGCTTGCAGGAACCTCCACATCGCTGTATTTTTTAGATTTCTCTCTCAAAGCAGGGTATCGATAAGGGTAACCAGTTCTGTAGCCCTAGGGGACAGAGACAGGGAGGGTGGTCAGAATTTAGAGCACAAACAGGATTCATTTGGGAAGACTGTAAAGTGGAACACACAGAACAGGACCGCACAATGGCACGCTTGAGCACGTGGTCAACAGCAGCACAAGTGTACTCACTGGAAGGCAGAGTATGTGTTTGTTTTTATGGTACTAGGGATCCAACTCAGGCTACATCCGCAGGCCTTTTCAATTTTTTTATATTTTAGTGGACTGGGGATTGAACTCAGAGCCTCTACACTGAGCTACATCTCCACCCCTTCTTATACAAGTTTTTAAAAATCTTGAGACAAGGTCTTACTAAATTGTCACATTGCTCAGGTGGGCCTAGAACTTGTGATCCTCAGCCTCAGCCTTCCTAAGTGCTGGGATTACAGGTGTGCACACCTGCATTTGTTCTGACAAATGTTAAAATGGACAACAGCCCCCCTCATAGAGCAAACCAGAAGTGACCTCTGATACTTCTATCTGGCAGAACTCGCAGGTGGCAAAGGGCTGTACTACTCCAAAGCCAAGCACTGTCCTGTAAGTTTGAAGCAAGCTTCCATCAACATTGCCCTGCAAGGAACTGGGTCGTCCAGAGCCAATGTTCCTGCAGCCTTCTGATGAGAATGCAGCCAGCTCTCACCCATGCCCCACCTGTAGCTCTGTGCCTCCCTGAGCTCAGTTTGGCTATGCCTGCACTCCCTCCCCAAGGAACCCAGCAAGTAATAAAGGTGGCAGCACAGAGCAATGACAGAGTGGCTTTCAGACAGGTGTCAAATGACCCAACAGACACACACCTCACAGTCACAGCAAGAGAACCAGGGCTCCATGGGAAACACAGGGCCGCAGGGACACGCACAGCCACTCAGAGGCTGCACCCGGCTGCTGGGCCTCTGCAGCACTGCCTCCAGCCAACATGGGACACACCCGCAGCCCAGCTCCTGGAAAGACTGAGGCAGGAGGACCGCCTAAACCCAGGAGTTCAAGGCCAGCCTGGGCAACATGAGACTCTCCCAAAATGAAAAAAACCGAACCAAAAAAAGAAAAGAAGGAAGAAAGAAACTCTGTCTTTGGGGGGTCACTCTTTTCATACAGACCAAAAAGGGGTAATAATCACTGGGGAGTCATTTTTTATTCAGTTCCCAAAACTTTCATCTGAAAGACAGGAAAGTGTCCTTACTGGGAATTTTCCATTGTGAGAGAGCTTTATTGAAGGATAATAAAAGAGACTGATTCAGCCATAAAAAGACCAGACCCAGGAATATAGCTCTTATAACTCAACTCTCCTCTCTGGGAGCCAAGGCTGAGCTGGCTGTGACTGCAGGACACAGTCTCTGGCCCCAGACATGATCTAACCCTCACCAAGCACACATTCTTCTTTATTCTTCCCTTAAACGCCACAGCATCAAGACTAAAGGTAATATTAAGAACTCTAAAACCCGATTAGGCTTCCAGTTAAAAACATGTAGAGGAGGAGTGGCTGAGTATTAGAGTATGTGCTTAAACATGTGCAAGGCCCTAGGTTCAATATCCAGCAAACAGCACACGCACACACACACTACACACTACACACTACATGTGTAATGTGTGTGTACTTATTCTTTCTTGGAGAAACCGAAATTATATCTTGTTTTTGGAACCAATTTAGCATTTCCTGTAAGTGTAAATGTTACAGATGAAGTATTTCTTAGTGTGGAATCTTAATCTATTCTCTACCCAACTCAATTAGCAGCAAACAATAAATGCAGCTGGTCAGATGCTAAATTAAAACCCAGACTAGGATCAGTGAATGCCGTGCAGCTCAAATCTAACAATCTGTATAGCACACTCATATTGAAAAACCACCTGTTAATAATCTGTCCGTACTGGAGACACTGAATAGCGCATGCTTTTTGTAATGAACCTCTCTCTTATTATTCATTCATCTTCCCATTAGCCCAGAGTCACTGCCTCATCTCAGTTTCTCTCTGTTCTGCTCCTAGACTGCATATCCAGGTTGCTGTTCTTGATCCTCATCTCCTCTCCCCTTCCTCACGTGGCTGACTTCTTGGCAGCCAGGCGGTGAAATGTCAAAGTCCTAAGAGGAAGGGGCTATACAGCTGGGCTAGCTCAGCACCCCTCACCTTGGGGTAACTTTCCTAAAATGACACCTCCCTGCAACTGCTTCTTCCATCTTCCCTGTTAGCTTCCGCTCCTCTTCCTGCTCCCCTTGAGCAATGTAGGCCCCAGACTCCCATCTCTCACAGACAGACCACCTCCACAGACAGACCACGTCCGTCACCAAACAGATTACATGGACAGGGCTGTACCCGTCATCTGTCTGCTTCCCTTTCTGGGCCATGAATCCCTAAGTCAAGACCTGCGTCCTGTCTGTGACATTAAGATGGACACCCGAGCCCCATCTACAACAGGAGAGGGACCCCACTGCAGGGCAGTTTGCCTCACTCTGTTAGTGGGACTGTAAGTTGAAGGACATTGTTCTAATCAGTACCCAGGGAAGTGACTATGTACAGGAGCTGCAACGTCCGAGACAGACTTGAAAGCTCCGTTGCAGCGCACACTCCCATCTCCCTATAGCTGTGTTTGCACAGACACATTCCTCATCTCCACTTGGCCTGTCAAGATTCTGTCTGTCCTTTGAAGCCATTTTTGAGGGCCAACCTCTACAGAAAGCTTTCTCCCTAATCTTTGCAACGGGACAAAATTCCTCACTCCAACTCCTAACACAGACCATAGTCGACCAAGGGTTCACACATCACTGTGCCATGTCATCCCTGTCATGCTGGAAGCCTGGCAGCCCCAGCCTCTTGTCCCTACAGTACACGTACAGCACCTGCCCCGAAGCAGAGAGATGGCTGAGACACAGCAATCAGGCCCCATGCAGGGAGAACTTACTAGCAAAACAGACCCACACCTGGCTGCTTAAGAAAGCCCCTCCACAGCTGGCCTATGGGAGGTCAGTGCTGCGCTGACTGCTAGCTACCCAGCAGCCACTGCAGAGCGTGCTCAGAGCTCCTGTCTCCATTGATCCAAACGTCAAGTTATCTTGAAAAAACAGGATAATGTACAAAACCTTGGCCTCTGTATTTCATCATGATTTACCCAAGGACTTAAATAACCTTTACATGTACCTACTCCCCATGATGAATATAATCATTACATACAGCAAACACGTACTAGTATAAAATTTTTAAAAATACACCAAAAAAGTGCTTCATAATGGTTTTTGAGAATGACATCATTCAGAAAGGCACAAAGACAGCCATTTCGCCTGCTGTAAAGGCACTGACATCTGTGTCTTCAACAGCAAAAGCTGTGTTCTGGATGGGGCACCATTCTTACCAGATTATCCAGCATCCGCATGAGGGCTTCAAATTCCTGCTCCCCAATCTGCCACCTGGGAGGCGCCCCACTGCCTTCTCCCACTGGGGATCCTGGGGAGCGGGATTTGGCTTTGTACTTCCCAGGGTCCAGCAGAACTAAGTTGTCTGGTCCTCCTGAGCTGGCCAGAGTTCGAACCTTTTCCAAAACAAGCAAACATGATGGCTTGAGTTCCAAAAGAGATCCAGAGGATCAGGTGACTGACTGGGGGACACTTGGACAGAAAGGTAGGTTTCAACAAAAAGCAATTCACTACAGTATGGGAATAAAAACGTAGGACGGATAGTGATAGCCAGAATTTTTTCTTTAGCATGACAAAAATATTGGGCACTTATACTTGGTAGAGAAATGGGAAAACAAACCCCTTCTGGACCCCCACAGACATAAGCCAGGATCAGGGGAGAGTGAGAGCCCAGCGCCCAGCAGACCTGATGGGACATCACGGTGGACATGGGGCAAGTCTGTACCTCTGCTGTGCCAGAAGGAACATGAGGTCAAACGAAATATATAAAGCACCCGAGACAGGGCCTGTCACACACCAGTACTCCACAAATGGTAATCATTTGTATTTAAAAAATTAAAAATTAGAAATGAAAAGCCCAGTAATCTCTTAAGTCAGTGAAATGGCATTTGTCCTGGCTGAGCCCCAAGTCCTTGAGCTCATCTTTGACAGAGACTGCTCAATCACTCATTCCTCCAAGACAACTATCAAAAATCTGCAGAGCCCAGGACATCTACATCGACTGCAGACCAAACGGGAGTCATTGCCTACCTGGATCTCGCAGGCCACCACCAGGTTATGGATGTAGTAGAAGGCCTCCTCCACGCTCTCTCCAACGGACACGAGCCCATGGTTCCGCAGAATAAGCACCTGCAGGGAAGCAGGGCGCTCTGTGGAGCTGGCGAGCAGATTCAGCTTCCTGAGCTTCTCCGCCCCCAGAACTGCAAGCCCAGAGGTGGCACTTACTGACCTTGCTCTTAGGCCCCAGGTTTTTCTGAATCAACACCTTTTCCTCTTCATCCACCAGAATGCCGTGATAGTCGTGATAGGTCACTTCTCCGAGGGAGAGAGCCTCTGGGGAGATCGGGAGGAGACCACACTTCATTGCTGACACCTAGGGACCGAGGAGTTACCAGGAAGGAAGGAGAAGCCAGCATTAAACTGTGACCCAGGAAAGCAGGCACTTTCCTCACAGAAATACAAAAATGTTTTGTATTATTAAAGGTGGGGACTAGGTACGTAGCTCACTGCAACAGGGGGGTGTGAGGTGTCCCCTTCTGTTCCCTTCTTGCAAATAATGAAGCCAAGAATTTAAGTATAAATGGTACTCCAGGTCTCAGTATGGACAGTGAGGAGCACCTCAGGAGAAAGCCCACGACCTCTGGCTTCCCTGGCAAACACTGTGGTGCCAGGACTCAGGGACCCAGAGTGTGAGTCCACACAAGGAGCCCACGATGGGGCTCAAAGATGCTCCCAGGGCAGCAAGGGTCTGTGTACTGACTACCTTAAATGGCAGGTAAGAGCAAAACACCTGAAAATTAGTTAAAACCAAATGTATAAAAGTTTAGGACAATTATACTGTATAATTTCTCTACATATATTTAAGTAAAATGAGCCTCAGAGTAAAAAAAAATCTAAAGGGTCCCCTAACCTTTGAGGCTGCCTGAGATTCCCCAAAGCTGCCCTCTGAATATGCTAATTCTGAAGGTCTTCTAGACAGCTAGCAATGTGAGGACTCTGGATTGAGACTCCAAAGACTCAAACATCTACAGGCACAATTCCATAGAAAAAAGTTTATCTAAAAAGACAATGTCACATTTAACTCCTTTCAGAGTATTATTAGCCTTCATTAAGAAATTTCTTTATGAAGCAAAGTTGTTGGGTTTTTTTTGGGGGGGGGGCATGGCTTGAGATTGAACCCAGGGCCTTGTGCATGCTGGACAAGCAGCTACCACTGAGCTATAGAATCAGCCCTGATAACTTTTAAAACATATTACATGGAGTTGGGCATGGTAGCATATGTCTATAATCCCTCTAGGAGACTGAAGCAAGAATATCACAAATTCAAGCCCAACCCGGGCAACTTAGTGACTACTATTACTATTAAAAATAATTTAGGGGCTGGGGATTTAGCTCAGTGTTTAGAGTGCTTGCCTTGCAAACACAAGGCCCTGAGTTCGATCCCCAGCACCACAAAAATAAATAAATAAAATAAAATAAAATAAAAATAATTTAAAGGTGGGGACTAGGTATGTAACTCAGTGCAACAGCCTTGGATTCAGTCCCTAGTACTATAAAAAAAATTAAAGATTACATGGTATCTGTTCATAACTATATTCTTAAAGGTGCCCCTAAAGGTTCTTACAAGACATGGGCCTTTTTAGTGGTTGAAGTAACATTCATTTTTTTAGGGGAAAAAAAATTATATCAGTCCAAGAAGGATACATCTAATAAAACACTGATGTTGACTTCAAGAATCATATGTTCAAAGTAAAATAAGCCTGAGCTGATACTCATCTATACAATCCAATATACTTGACATTAAATATTGAGAGATTAAAATATAGCACTACTGAATTAATACAGTTATTTGTTGCACAATGAGCCCAAAAAGTCCTCAAAGCATAGTTTTAAAATAACTCACTTCCACACAACTTTGCGCCAAAAACTGAAACGTGGGTGTTCACATCGAGATGACTGGGGCTTTGTCAGGGCCCATTTGCATGAGAAGAAATCAGACCAAGTGACCAGGCCATGCAGGCCCCTGGGCATAGAGGCCAGGTCCTGACCACCAAGGCCTCTTTCCCAGCTGTCCTTCTTATTTGCCCACCGTGATCCAGGCTGGGATCCCTGGCTCTGGACGAACATCTGCAGTGCAGTGGGGTGGAGCGGTTCCAGGCCTTCACCTCTCCCTCTGCCCAGCCTCTTCCTCAGAGCTGGTGACCACACCCAAGTCTGTCCCGTCCCACCCCCCCACCCTACCTCTCCCACGGAGACCTGACCTTCTGCCTCACTGTAGCCTCCCCTCCTTTCCCAGTCCCTCTTCTAGGAAAGAATCCTGTTTACTGCTGTCACTTTACACTTCCCCACAGGTTTCAACACAATCAAATCTCATACCAATGAAATCCTCTAAGATTCTGTAATTGTTAAGTCAAACAGATATTTGCAGACTCATTACCGGTTTTTCAAAATTAGACAGTAGGGAGCAGGGATTTAGCTCAAGTGGTAGAGTGCTTGCCTAGCAAGCACAAGGCCCTGAGTTCAATCCCCAGCAACCCCCACAAAAAAAAAAAAACCGAAATTGGACAGTAAATGGATCCCTTAAAAGGAAAAGAATAAAAAATTTTTAAAGGAAGTTGAACTAGAAGCTGGGGGGTATATATAGTTATGGTTCAGCAATTGCAAGGTGCTGGGTCAAGCCCCAGCAAAAGATAGCAGGACACTGTTTTTTGTTTGTTTGTTTTTGTTTGTTTTATTTGTTTTTCTTGAGACAAGGTCTCACTGTGTAGTCTGGGCTGGTCTTGAACTCACTGTGTAGCACAGGATGGCCTCAAACTCAAATCCTCCTGCCTCAGCCTCCTAAAGGGTGGGATTACAGGTGCGCACCACCACATGCAGCTGGGAAACTGTTTTTTAGTCCAACAAAGTTAGGCTGATTGCCCTGTTCTGATGAGCTGAGTGTCCCACAACCACACTCACTGCAGCTCCTGCGGGTGTGTGGATGTGCACAATGCACTTGACGTCTGGGCGGGCAGCATATATCGCAGAGTGCAGGGTGAAGCCAGCTTGATTGACCCCAAGGTTAGTACTTCCACGGTCCACTATGTCACCTTGTAGATTGATTTTAACCTGAAATAAACCAAAATTAAGGATGTCAAGAGGACCTCAAGTCACCCTGGCTGGAAACTGCAAAACCAAGCCCAGGTGTTTGTGCTTCCTCAAGGTTCTTCCCTAACTGAAACAGCCAGTACCATATGTCCACTGGACCCTCCCAGTCCGAACATCTCACCAAGCTGGATGCGGTCACTTCGCTGTAAAGAAGCCCAAAAGGAACAATGAGGAAGTGCTCCTGCTCAGAGTTCACTCTGGTCTGTGGAGAGAATGACTTGAGTTAGCGCCTGACGCCTCTGAAATGACCTGCGTCTCTTTCAGGCCACAAACTTACGGGTAAGCTACGCAGTGGGTATGTATGCAGAGTGCCGATCACAGAGCCAAGAGGTACTGGAAGCTTTCTGTTTTTATATTAAACAGTAATTTAATTTATAAAGTACATAAAGTGCCTCTCAGTCACATTTAGAAAACTGACTTGACAGGCCAGACATTGTGGTGCAAGGCCTGTGCTTTCAGCTACCTGGGAGGCTGAGGCAGGATGATCACAAGTTTGAAGCCACCCTGGGTAACTTAGTGAGACCCTGTCTCAAAATTAAATTAAAAAAAAAAAAAAAGCAGCAGCAGCAGCTTTTATAGAAAACAAAACCAGTTCAACAGTAGCACTCTGACAGGTCAATAAATCACTGCTAGCTTACTGCAAATGCAAGCAGTCTCACAGCTGAAAGTCATCACACCTCAAGGGTATACCCATGAAAACCAAAACTTACTTTTTAAAATCACAAATGAGAGCAATCTCTTTTAAAAGTCACCACACAACACCACATCACTGCTTCTTGCACAGTGTATTTCTTTCTCCAGAATTCAAACCTGGCACTATGAACCAAGTTTATGTGAGATGCTAGGAATACAGCTAAAAAGGAAGAGTCCTGCCCACAAAAGTAAATAAATACATAAATTTAATGTAGTTTTTGGCTTTGTTTTTATTGTTTATGTTTGTCTGTTTGGTTTTCTGAGACAGGGTCCCACTACATAGCCCAGGCTGGCCTCCAACTTACAGTGATCCTCCTACATCAGCCACCCGAGTGCTGGGATTACAAGCATGCACCACTACACCCAGCTCATAATCTAGTTTTTATAATGACTTTGGAATAGACCAAAAAGATACGCTACAGATTAAGTTGGAATACATTTACTACCGGGTTAAGAATTGAAGGGATTTATTGTTTGTAGAAGAAGACTTCAGGCATTTAGTTCAACTCCCTCATAGCAGGAATCAACAGGCCCACAGTGTGCCTCTAGGGAGCAATATCATGGCCCCAAGCACAGGGCCTTGGACACAAGGTGGGCTCCAGACAGTTACCTCAGAGTTTGGGATTCCCTGGAGTCCAAAATGGAGCTGAACCAAGCACCTGCCATGTTCTGTAGGTACTAAGCCTTGACAGCATTCCACTCACACCAGGACAGAAAGGCTTGGCCACCAGCTAAGGGCCACTGAGAAAAGACACCCAGACCCAAGTGCCAGCTGGGCTACTCTGGCTTGTCCTCCTCCCAGTGAGGGCTTCTCTAAATCCAATGTGATCATGAAGATCTAACTCAATCCTCTCCCATCCTCTAACACCTGTTAGCATTTTAAATCCCTTTAGCAGAAAATCCCCATGACCTTCTTTCAAAGAAAAGGACAGGATGACCTGCTGGCACCTTCCTCTTGTACTGATAAAGACTGTCAACATTTCTTTCAGTATCTATATAATACTTAGTGAAACAAAAAATGGATGCCATAAACAGTAAAAATAACACCCAAAACAAAACAGAAAACAAGCCAGGCATGGTGGGTCACACCTGTAATCCCAGCACTCAAGAGGCAGAGGCAGGAGGAACGCTGCATGTTTCAGACTAGTTTGGGCTTCAAGGACAGTCTGAACTACCGAGCAAGACCCTGTCTCAAAGAAGAAAAAAAAAAAAACAAAAAAAACACAAAACAAACATCTTTCTTCCTCGAACACTCTGTAGTTCGTTAAGTTACAGGAAATATTTTTGGTAACTTGGATTCCTTTTTACTCAGTATTAAAACCTACCTCACAAAAGAATAAAAACTAATGCTTTAATTTTGCCAATTCCTCAACAATTAAAGAGAAAAAATATGCAATTTAAGTGAGTCAAACTTACTTCAATAGCATTTGCAATAGGACTGGAGCTATGACATTTTCACGGGACTCATTCTTAGGGCACCATTTAGCATTATATCTCCCCTAGAGCACCCTGTCCAGTGTAATCAGCAGAGAGGCCCCAGGAAGAAAGCTGCACCTAGCTGGGCTAATGGGCCCATCGATCAAACATTGGAAGGCCCCGGCAAGTTCTGGGTCTCAACTTTACAGAAGCAACTCAGTCAGTGGGGGCTCTCATACCAAAGGGCCCCCAACCAGAGTGTGCCTGCTCTGTACCTCTCAGGTAGGTGACGTTCCTGTGGGCAGAGCTGGACAGTAACAAAAAATGTACAGGATGGAAGAAGGCCACTGGCAGGGGGAACAGACCAGGAAACAGTCTGCCCACAGCACAAGAGAACATGCTGCGCATGGTCAGCCTATACTCTGAGAAGTGCAATGCAGCAGCGGTACAGAGAACAGACAGGAGAAGGCAACTCTGAGCTCTGGCAGAGGCCAACATCAAGTCCCAGAAGCACGATATTCTGGTCACAAAGGCAGCTCCAGACCACCACCTTGGGATTTTCACACTGCTATGAATCCATGTGTGGTGAGCGTGGAGGAAAGGCTTAAACAGCACTGGCCACCTCAGGAGAGACAGATGGAGGGCAGGATCATGACTGTCTCTGTGTAATGTATGCTTGTTACACTAAGCAGGCATTATAGTAATGATCTGAAGTATCCAATAAAAGAAATGAAAAAAAAATACTGAAACTAGTTTAAAAACCAAAGGAAGGAAGCAGTTCAAAAAACAAAAAACTACCTCTACAAAGCAAGGAAGGAAGGAATGAGTGGGGAAGGGAAGGAATCCAACAATCTAGCTGACAGTGCCTTCGGAATCTATGAAGGCATGAGGGGATGGAATTCTAAACTAGAGAACAAGCCTGGTTAGAGTAGGACCCTGTGACAGTCATCAGGACTACAGATCAACCACAAGGTCAAAAGGTTCCCATTTTTATTATGATACGATAGGGTCACTTGCTGAGAGGAAGGAGTCCTAAAGACAGCACAAAAGCCTTACGTACTGGTGAGTTTGTACAAAAGATGCCAACGGCTGCTGGGCAGCATTGGTCTATTCAGATGGGCTATCAATTTAAGGAGAGAGCCAGGGGTTCTACTGCAAGGCTTCATATAGCAGGGCCCAGTGCTCAGATGCCAGCGGGGTGGAATGCAGCCCACTCCCAGGCATAACCACAGTCAGAGCAATTCTTGATACAGGCAACAGACACCCAGCAATATGTGCAACATGAATGAAAAGAAGAAAAGAGAGGGACCAATAATGTCAAAAATGGTTTAAAAAAATTTGGAGTAGCTGAAGAAACAAGTGTGAGAGAGAGAAGACTCTGGCCAGAGTTAGGAAGCAAACAGTTCATTCCTAGGTTTTTAAGCATAAAAAGAATTTCAGGAACTGCCAGTTATTTGGTAAACACTCATTTATTAGGTTACCATGCCAGAAATAAACTTTAAAGAACGACTGTCCTCGTAACTTTTGACTTGAACTTGGCAGTTCTCGGACCGTTACATTGTGTAACTTCCTGAAGCCCACCGCTTCCCTTCCCCAACATGGATTCAGGTGCAGACCCAGGACCCCCATGCACCACCCTGGTGCCGGCCCCGTATACTCACTGTGATGTGGTTGTAGATGAGCTGAGACCACCCGAAGAGGTCGGCCAGTCTGTAGAAGGCAGCCAGCTTACACCGCAGCAACTTCTCCCCTTTGTCATATGCAATAGAGTCGGAGCCTCTGAGATCATTCACAGGGGTCACCATACCAAGGCCTGAAATAAGGAAAACAGAACTCAGCCATTAATTATTCTTACCAGACACAAATCAAATAACAGATCTGAGATATTTATCTTCCACACTGGACCAGAAAGTCTCAAAAACAGACTGTACTCTCCAATACTGACATAATTAAGTTAGAAATAAGTAACAAAACAGTAGTCAAATTTGTGGGATGTGGTAAAGCATGCTTAGAAGGAAATTTATAGCACTAAACATATATACTAGAAAAGAAGAAAAATCAAGTTTTTCATTAAAGCAAAAGCTGGTTCTTTTAGACAATATAAAATTTTATATTAAGTAATGAAATAAAAATTTAAACAATAAAACAAACCTCTAGCCACACTTACCAATAAAATAGTGGGGACAGAAAAACTCAGTGAGAAGCAGCAGAGGGGCTGTCACTACATTCCTCTAAGTGCTGAACAGGAAGTAAAGGATATGAGCAACCATGCTGCAAAATGTTCACTTGACGAAACAGACCAACTTTCCAAACCTAGGCACAACAGACACCTCAAAGAGCCCTATTTCTACTAAGCCAAGTTTGGAGCTACGAACTGGCCACAAAGAAAACTCGAAGAAACAAAGATGTTCCTACAAATTCTGCCAAACTTTTCAGGAAGAAATGCCACCAAGGTGAGAAAAACTCTTCCAGAACACTCTCTAGCTCATTCTATGAGACCAGCACGCCCTCACACCAATGGCCTACAGGGACTTTAGAAGACACTGGAAGGAAAAACCCAATGTTTCTCATGAACACAGGCTAAAAAGTACTTAATGAAACTTAGCAAATCCGGCAATACATAGCGTTAAAAAATCATGACCAGTAGGGTGCATCTGGAGAGTGTAGGGAGGGTCAGCACCTGAGACCAACCGATAAAATTCACCATCTCAACCAGAAGAAGAACAGCTGTGTGATCATTTCAATAGATGTGGAAAAAGCATGCACAAAATCCACTATCCATCAGGACACAAGTCTCAGCAAGCTAGATACAGAAAGATCTACAAAACCTTATGCTGACATCAAACACAAGGGTGGGAGACTGAGAACAACGCAGGGTGTGTACCTGGCACTAGCACTGAATACTGTATCACAGGTTCCAGCCAATGCAGAATACAACGAGGAAACATGAGCCAAAACAAATGCTGGAAAGGAAGAAGAAGAAGTCTTTTCATTCTTCCGTCCCCTTTTTTGGTGTGGCATTAGTGAAAAAAATTCTTTATCTCTGACTATAAGACAGTATGTAAATGAGATGAGTTCTTTTTTATCAAACATCTATCAGATGCCCTGAGATCCACAAAGAATCCATGTGAAAGCATGAAAACCTTACCAACAGCCATTATATTTCAGGATGGAGGTTTGAGCCAGTAAATTAACTGTGATTCTTTTTCTTTCTAAGTGCTAGCAACAAACGCAGAGCCTGACACGTTAGGCAAGCACTCTACCACTGATCTACACCTTGCCCCCTTTTTAAATTTTATTTTGAGATGGGCTCCCACTAAGTTGCTCAGGTTCTTGAACTTCTAATCCTTCTGCCTCAGCCCCCCAAGGAGCTGGGATTCCAGGTGTGTGCCACTCTGCCTAGCTAAATGTGACTCTTCATACTCTACAGATAACAATGTATCACATCTGGTGAAAGTCAACCAACTTGTAAGAACACCATAGGACAGACAGGTAAACAGCAACCATCAGGTGAGCTAATGGAAACCAGTACCCTACAGTGCTCAATCAGATCTGACCATCAGAGATGATCCAGGACACAACACAAGGTCCAATCAGCTGCTGTTCACATCACCCTGCACTCTGTCTTGGTGATGCTAATGTCACAGAGTCACGGTCAAGGCAAAGCTCTACCCCCACACAGCTAACTGTCCTTTGCTTACATTCACCCATCTAGCATTTCTCCTCTGGCTTGCTTTGAGAATTTCTGTTTCTTCCTAATGTGCAAGCAGTAATAAGGAAAAGTAGGTAAGAAATGTTGGTGGGAAGAAATAATGGCATGGCTGACATGATTCAGCCAAAATTGACATACTACACAATAAGCATTATTTCTGATTAGTTATTTTAATTCACAAAGGGCCTAAGAAACTGCATAAAAAGTCCTGTGCCTTAGAAACAACAGGATCTTACTAGTTTGACAGAAAAGAATCCCTCTACAGTCAAGATGTTTCAGGGTTACAGCCACTTTTTACTATGACTAAGTAAAATATTCATTTTCAAAATACTCAACACAGTGTTTTGCCCAGTTGCATGCCCACACACTCCAGAGGAGAAAGCCGCAGGCTTTTCCCTGGCTTATACAAAAGTCAAGAACTACTCACTCATGTTCAGGGCCGCCATTCCTCCCTGAGGAGCTGCTGGGTAGACATTTGGTACATTCGCCGTCATGAAGTCTGCAATCTGCTGTAACGCCAACAGCCCTGTAGGGTTCTTCCCCTTCTTGAATTGTTCTTGTATCATTGATTCCAATTCTTCACAGAAAGCCTAATAAAATGCATATTAAAACAGTACAATACCATTTCTCTTCTCCTGGGGTGGGGTAGTAGCTATGATATAAATCAATTTTTTGTTTTTATTCTGTACTGGAACAGTAAATAGATCTGTTCATACATTACAACTAGAAATGTAAACTGACATTCTTTTCTGGTAAGTTATTTAATAAAAATAAAAGCTTAAAAATTTGAATAGGAATTCTATTCCTAGGAATATATTTCAAGGAAATAATCAGGAGGACTGTCCTCAAAGATATATTCATAAAAACGTTCACTTCAGCATTACTGATAAAAGAAGGAAACAGTCTACATTTCAAACAACAGAGGACCTATTTGAAACTCTGGGAATTTTGTACACACGTTCAATTTGAAAAGCTGAAAAAAATTAAATGGCATAAAAATTGCTTTTGATAGGTATTTGAATAAAAAAGGCCATAAAATACTATAATCAAAAAAACTATAACCAGTTTTTTGTCAGAGCAAATACATATTTAAATAAAATAAAAATAAACATATCAAAATGTTTAATTATCTTAGTAACAAAATTATTACTAATTTTCAATGCCACTTTGTAGTTTCCAGTATTTTCTCCAAAATACTTTTGAAATTACTTTTTTAAAGAGGAAAAGGAACCCAAACACATCCTTTATCAATCCTAAATTAGTCAAAAGGGTCCCATTGGATTGCTGGTGATTTTAATGTAATGTCACTGTTGTAATAATAGATATTTTATAGTTTCTCAATCTATATTAATACAATTTTCTCACATGGCCTATAAAGAAAGAAATATCTGTCAAGTAAATGATATGGAATATGAAAACGTGAGCCTGCTGGGTGAGGATCCTCATCTAACTACAAGCACTCCAGGACGCACTGGCTTCACATTAAACTCATTTTTAGTTTTTCGCTGCCTGGGCTAAAAAGAGACTGAGGAAACTGCTGAGGACAGCCTGAGTCCACCCGCGCTGGAGGCAAGGATACAGTCAGCAACTGCACTGCGTTCATTCTGTGGTGGACACAAAGTCAGCCACGCGTTTCCACGGATCTCGATAAGGAACGTGGAGCCCACATCTGCAGTAGCCCACAAGGGAGGGAAGCTTGCCTGGCACAGACAAGAAACACCACACAGACTGCCTGTAGCTCCTCAGGCCCATCATGCTCACGCTAGCTGACCTGAGACCCAGAAAGCTTCTCCTCTGGATTCCTGCATAGCCAGCTCCTTCCCGGCTGAGTAGGGTTAAATCTTCCTTTCTAGAGAGGCCTTTTCTGACCACAGTTCTACTCAGTCTAAGCACCCTGATGCTTTTCGCACTGCACTTCTGTTTGCTTTTGTTGTTCGCCTTCTTCAGTTGGAATGTCAAGACTGAGGCCTGATCTGGGTGATTACATACATGTCCTACATATGTCAAAACTCATTAAGCACCAGGCATGGTGGCACACAGCTATAATCCCAGCTACTCAGGAGGCTGAGGCAGGAGGATCACAAGTTCAAGGGCAGCCTGGGCAACTCAGTGAGACCTTGTCTCAAAATAAAGATGGGGGGAAATAAAAGGGGTGAGGATGTAGCTCACCAGTTAAAGCACTTGCCTAGCATGTGCAAGGCCCTGGATTCGCTCAATATGGTCAAAGAAAAAAATCTTATCAAGCTATATACATAAGATCAGTACACTTAAGATCAGTGTACTTTACCATAGTAAGTCCCACCTTAATAATAACAACTCAATCAAAGTTATCCACTATAGGCCTTCTATGTCTTATTTACTGCTAAATCTCTAGTTCCAATCCGTATATCCCCAGGGCACACGAAACACAATGTTTCCCAAAAACACTGAGGAGATAAAGCAAGAACAGATTAGAAAGAAAGAAAATGAATGAAGCACACACAAGGGCAGCAACAACAAAACAAGACCACCATGATGACAGTCCCATTTTCCCTGAAGATACAACCTACACACCTGGGTGGCTATGACTGGTTCAAACACTGGCTGCTGGCCAACCTCGTGCTATTAACCTACTCTGCCCCAGACCAAGCTAGGTCCAGACTGAGCGGCCCTTCACTGAAATGCTGGAACCAGAAGTGACTCAGATTTGGGAGTTTTCCAGAACTTGGAATATTTTGCATAGACCTTACTGGTTATGCATCCCTAATCCAAAAATCTGAAATGCTCTGAAATCCCAAACCTTCTGAATGGCACAATGCTCAAAATGTTTCAGATTTCAGATTTTTGGGTTAGGGATGCTCAACTGCATTCTGGAGAAAACAGTACTCTTCGAGCTGTCCCAGTATATAAAGACCCCTGGAGAAACAACAACAAAAAGAAAAAGAAACAAATACCTCCTTGCCTTTATGACACTGAAGATCCCGCCCTATGTCTGATAACATAAGCTAAACCACATTCTTTCAACAAACATCACATGTATCCAAGGCATCCACTTCCTGTGTGAAGATCAAATGACTCCACCACTCATACAACAGAGTGCAGGAAATGAGGCATCAGAAGAGGGAAGCCCCTGTTTGCTCAGGACATGCTTCTCTTACAGGACTCTGCAGAATCATGGACACCCTCTTCTTTTGCTCCATCATATTGAAGTCCTGCCGGAGGTCCGGCGCCATGTTCCTCTCACGCAAGTATTCTGGATTGTTTTCGTCTACTCTGTCGAAGTACCTCTCCTTGTGAGGGGCTGTGGTTGGAGGTGGTGAAGTCACCACTGCGGCCCGAGTATCACCATTCATGGCACAATCTTTCTAGAGTCCTATGAAACCAAAACAAAAGGAAACACTGTGTGAATCAATGTTCAACAGCATTACATCCTGAGCACATCGGCCTGGAGAACACAACCTTCCACATGGAGGTGCTAACACTGGGAGGCTGCTTTGTGGCTCCAGAGGCACGAGCTGCTCCTCTACCAACACATGTCCTGGCCATTATTTCACAGCAGACAATGGAGAGCTGTCTAACAAAGCTATGCTGTCCTCTGACACCACACAGAGCAGATACGAAGCTCCTGATCACATCATTTATACTCATTATTTATCCCATACAGACCATTTCTGAAGTAATCTGATTTCTTCCTTTTTCTCTGTTTCTTTTTTCTCTCCTTTTTTGGGGGCTAAGGATGGAACCCAGGACCTCATGCTTTGAAAAATGTTACTTGGAAAAATGGTATTTTTCCAAAAAGGTGTCAGCAGTAATCCAAAGGATTACCTACACAGATTAGTAGGAGAGAAGCTGCTTTCACATTGCATTTACGCAGCTGGGAAATGCCTCATTAATGTCACCTTTCTGGTACAGAGAACAAGTAGCAGGTACCACCAGAAACATCAATGTGCTCCAGTTTGTGAATAACCTAAAAAGATGCCAAGATGACTTAAATTTAGAAGTCCATGTGGCCATTGGGGTAGAATATGAACTTGTTTGGTTCTGGGAGCTGCCCAGGGGACTGGTGGAGCATACTCCTAGGTGTGTGTGGGTGATCCTCAATGTGTGGCTTAGGGTCTATATCTGGTCCTTGGCCCCTTCCTGTCTGGCTGTTCCCCTGCCTGACTTCCCAGCTGCCAAGAGCTAAGCAGCCTTGTTCCACTGTGCCCTTCTACTATGATGTTTCTGCCTTGGAGTCAGCCAACCACAAACTGAACCCTCTGAAACCATGAGCCAAAATAAACTTCTCTTCCTTTTAAACTGTGCGTTGCCTGGGTATTGTGTTCCAGATATGGGAAAGCTGATCAACATGGTCTATAGTATGGCTACTTATTTTATATTCTTTCTAACCCCATTCACTTAAAATGATATTCAAATGCACTATATTATGGTTCATCTTTAATTGGTAAATCCCTAATTTACCAATCATACAACTTATCATACAACAGTTCAATTTCTAACCTATTTCTATGACAGCTTCAACAATATATATGCAGTATTTACTGAACATCTATTATTCCAGTCATTTTGTGCTGAGCACAAAAGATATCAGACATGGTCCACACCATGAGGAAAGTCAAAGATAATTCAGCAGGTGAGACAGCCTCCTGCTGAAAGGCAGAGGTACTGATTTAGGAGTATTAAACCAAAACTCTTGAGATCAAAGGGATCTATTAAAAAAGACTTTACTGGGGCTGGGGATTTAGCTCAGTGATTAGAGTGCTTGCCTTGCAAGCACAAGGGCCTGAGTTCGATCCCCAGCACCACAAAAAAAAAAAAAAAAAAAGACTTTACTGAGCTGTTACAGGTGCTAGACAGAAAAGGACTTGCCCTGGGACAAGTTTTTTTGCTTCTAACAGCAAAACTACACAGCAGCTGGAAATAGGTCTGCAGGACCTATAAGCCAAGAACATCCTCACAGTGAAAATCTGGAGAAGTATACATTATTTACACTGAACCTACACTCACTAGAGATGAAAGAAGTGGGCACAGTTTCAGGATAGGCTAATCTATCAGGAGACATCTTTGCTGCTCCTGTGTCAGGAACTGGAAGCAGGATAGCGCACCTGGTAGAAGGCTGCCTGGGGTCTGAGACAAGGTCCAACATACACTCAGGAATTCCGATACTCTTTTATTGTTTCAACTTACAACTGTCAACTGATCAACTTCCCTTCTCTCTCTTCCCCTCCAGCCTCCAGGCCTTGTAATTAAATTTAGGATATCTTAGAATTTTTCTCTCATCAAGAGTCACAAGTACATAGTAGCTAAAGCTACAGGAGAAGAAACTGACTAGCAGGAGACGGTAAACTGAGAAGAGAAACAGTATCTACAACACTGCCCAGCATGTTGTGAGGCTATACATTTTTTTAATAAATTAAGACTATGAGCCAGGTGTGGTGGCACATACCTGTAATCCCAGCACTCAGGAGGCTGAGACAGGAGGATCACTGGAAGTTCAAGGCCAGCCTGGGCTATACAGTGAGTTTAAGACCACTCTGGACTACACAGCGAGACCCTGCCTCAAGAAATGTTAGAAACAACAACAACAAAAAAAGGAATATGAGGTAAAGAACAGCTGAGGAAGGTCAGGTGAATGCCTGTAATCCTGACACTCTGGGAGGCTAATTAATTAATTTAGAAATTTAAAAAAAGAGCTGGGGATGTAGCTTAGTGCAAAGGCCCTGGGTTCAATCCCCATTAATGGGGAGGGAGGGGGTGCAGGAAAGAGAGGGTCCAGAGAGGGGAGTGAAGAGGAGAGACGGAGGGAGGGAGAGAGGTAAGAGAGAGGGAGGAAGGAGGGAGATAAGGAGGGAGAGAAGGAAGAAGGCAGGCAGGAAGGAAGCAAATAGTTGAGTTGTTTTGTTTTGAGACAGAGCCCTGTTCTGCTGCCTACCCCAGCCGAGAATTTGCAATCCTCCCTCCTCTACCTCCTGACGTAGCTAGGATGACAGGCAAGCACCACCATGCTTGGCTGAGTTTTGGTTTTTAAGAAAAAGATCAATTTGGATATTGGTCTTCTAAACAAAGAGACATAAGAGAAATAACTACATGCTTGAAGTGGCACTGTTTCAAGGACTCAAAGGCAAAGTATGAAAATTGAGAATTAAACATCAACACAGGTAAATGAACCAGTGATCTGAGCAGAGTCTTTAACACTCTTTTCCAAGCATACCCTTTAAAATTCTTAATGTTTACATTTGATTGACTGATTGGTGCAGAGGATGGAATCATGGCTTCAAGCATGCTAAGCACATACCACTGAGCTACATCCCCAGCCCCTAATCTGTTTACTGTAACCTATTTTTTTATTGTGAAAAAATGATCCGAAGAACAGCTAACAACACAAATGTTACACTTTAGTGTTTCCAAAGAGAAGAAACACACTGCATTATGATTTCTCTATTACTAAATGAGTCCCAATTTTAAACCACTGTCATCACTTCCTGGTTCCCAGAGGAGAGCAAAAGAATCTCTGGAGGCCAATGTGTTCAAGACCAGGCCCAGATTGCTTTCCTTTAACTACAAACTGCCAGATGAGCCAGGTGAGGACCACAGACCAGACATGCCTGAGTTCTATTCCTTCGATTAGGAGATCTACAAACTTTAAATCGAAATATGCATATTCTAAAAAAAATTATAAAATATGCATATTCTGAGCCCAATAATAGAGGTTCAGTTTTTGGGGAGTGTTTTTTGTTTTGTTTTGGCACTAAGAATTGAACCCAGGACCTGAGCTAGAACCCCTTTCAACTTTAGAGACAGAATCTTGCCAAATTGCCCAGGCTGGCCTCAAACCTTAAGTAGCTAGGATTACAGGACTAATTTAGTTTTACAAGTGAGTTACAACTGAAAACTTTTGGGGTGGGGTGTAGCTCAGCGATTGAGCACTTGCCTCAACTGAGTGAAGCCCAGGATTCAATCCCTGGTACCAGAACAGAGAAAGACTCCCTAGGAAAGCTTCACATTTAGTCTGCAGGTCATTATTCTATCCAAGACTTTAAAAGGGGACAGGGATACAGATACAAAACAACTTTCTGGAAATATTATTTAGAATACCTTAAAATAGGGGCTGGTGATTTAGCTCAATGGTTAAGAGTGCTTGCCCAGTAAGCACTAGGGCCTGAGTTCGATTCCAGAGACCAAAAAAAACCCCTTAAAATAATTTAAAATAAAATAAATTTAAAAGTAGAAATAATCTTAATGTCCAACAATAAATGAATGATTGTAACATAAATACTGAAATTCATTATTACCCCTTCTTTTATTTATTTTGTGTGTGTGGGACTGAGGATTGAACCCAGAGTTTTTGCACTGAGCTACATTTCCAGCTGTTTTTAAAATTCTATTTTGAGGGCTGGGGATTTAGCTCAGTGGTTAAAGTGCTTGCCTTGCAAGCACAACGACCCGAGTTCGATCCCCAGCACCAAAAAAAAAAAAAAAAAAAAAAAAAAAAAAAAAAAAAAAAAAAAAAAAAAAATTCTATTTTGAGAAAGAGTCTTGCTAAGTTGCAAAGTTGCCCAGGTTGGGTTTGAACTTGTGATTTTCCTGCCTCAGTCTCCCAGAATGCTGGGATTACAGGTGTATGCAACCACGCCCAACTTCAACTCCACTTTTTCCAAGCATAGAATATCCCATTCTCAAACAAAACAAAACAAAACAAAACAAAAGAACTAAAATTTCCCATTTTCCTAGGAAGTAACTTCAGATCTTACCAACCCCAGGTCAGCAAAGCTTTGGCAAGTACCAGACTTTAGATTTCCCTTTCCTCCCTGGGAAAACCAGAGGACTCCCAAGAAAGTCAGTACTCAGGCTACATGAAGACCACGCGCACACACACCCCCACCATCATGCTGTGAGTTCTACACAGTGCTGCACAGAAACTCAGTGTGGCAGTAGTTTCTCCAACGCTTAGTACCATTAAGCATTTGCTGCAAGCCTTTGCTTTGTTTTGTTTGCAGTACGAGGGGTTGAGCCCAGGGCCTTCACACTCAGCTACATCCCCAGCCCTTGTTAAATTTTTTTTTTTTTTTTTAATTTTGAGACGGTCGCACTAAGTTGCCCAGGCTGGGCTCAAACCTGTGATCCTCCTAAGGAAGTGGTTTCATTTTTCCTCTCCACTCCTGCTTCCTAAGAGGCAGAAAGGGTGGAGTGTGAGTTTTTTCAGACTGTGTAAAGCAGCTCAGATATGGGAGGTCAAGGTTAAACTTGAGTGATGGAGGGACTGAGGCCCTGAATTTAGTGCATATCATTGAAATGCTAAAAGCACTAGTTTTGGGGTTTTGTTTTTGGTTTGGTTTGGTTTTTTGAGATAGAGTCTCGACAAGTAGTTCAGGCTGGCCTTAGACTCACTATGTAACCCAGGCTGGCCTTGAACCCATAGCGATTTTCCTGCCTCAACCTCACAAGTGCTGAGATTACAGGTGTGCGCCACCACGCCCAGCAAGAGCACTAGTTTTTAAGAACCCTACTAACTTCAAACATTGAGGTTAATGGCAAAAATACACCGGTGTAGCTCAAACTGACTGGCAATCCGTGCTAATCTTTACTTTCCAATTGTACTAAAAGGACAACCATGTAAAGAGAGGCTGTTTAGTACCAAATACTAAAAGTGTTGATTCCTTAACCCTGAAAGGCATAAGTAAAACTCATTTAAATGAAGCAGAGCAATGGGTTCAAGTCCTGCTAACGCTCTAAGCACAGAAGGAATCTCCGAGAATGCCATTTCAATGTGTCCCTAAAGCACAATGCTACTACATAGAAAACTAAAGCACAAATGCTAAAATCACTCCAGAATTGCACAGTTAACATGCTGTTTCAGTGGCAATTCAAGATCAACAAAACCAAGAAACTCAAGTGGATGAGTTTAAACATATGAATCTATTATTCAGACCATTAAAATGTGTTGTCCCCACACACAAAAGTCTGTATCACAACCTTAAATTTTACCTTTAATACTATCCTTTATTTAAGCACGGAACATCCATTCACTTTTCTTCTTAGGTGAACGCAGAGGTGTTGATCTCAATATGTAAAAAGAAAAATATGGAAAATATTCTAACCCTAAGCCTAAGTCATCAATTTGGAATTTCCTTTGACCACTTTCTCTGTACTGAATATTATAATGTACATACTTTATAAAACTTCTCACTTAGTGACCAATTCAGGTAACGACCTAGGCACAGGATCAGAATTCAGTCCTTAAGCAAAGAGAGTCTGATAAAAAAGTGTTGAAGATATATCTCAGTACAAAGTCAATTCCCAGTACCAAAAAAACCACCACCACCACCACCACCACAGATTTACATTAATGTTAGGTACATAAAGAAATTCGGGGAAGGGGGTGGCTGAGGATCAAACTCAGGGCCTTGTGCTTGCTGGGCAAGCACTCTACCACTGAGCTAAATCCCCAAACCCTCATAAATAAATATTTATAGAAGAAATACTGTTGCATAAAGTTTGCCTAAGACACACAGAGGAATATGGGTGAGGATCACACAAAAGAAACGAAACTGGCCACAAACTGGTGACTGCTGAAGCCAGATGTAAGGTGAGGGAGAGTGCGCTGTGCTCTTCCGCCCTTCCTGCAGCATCTGAGGTAAGCCCAGCACAAAGCATCCCAGGATGTGGTCTGCAAGCTGCCGTAGCTGCTATCAGAAAAAGAGGCAAATCAAAGGCTAACATCCCGTTCCTAAAGAAGACATTTTTCTGCCTAGCATGAAATAAAAAAGGGTGCCCTGCAATATTCCTTTTTTCCTTTGGTGCTGATGATCAAACTCAGGGGCTTGCACTTGCTAGGCAAGTGCTCTACCACTTGAGCTAAATCCCCAACCCCGCTTGTAATATTTCTTAGCAAAGGTATTGAGCCCAGGATGATCCACCCTCACTAATGTGTAACCAAACCTGACAGCAAAAGCCAGGCACATTCTCCAAAGTATCCAGTGAGCAAAAGCTTTTAGACAGAGTCAGTTATTTCCTGCCATCTTCCTTTGGGCAGATACTTTTGCTAACAAGTAAGTACTCCAAGTCTTCTCATGATGTACTTTTGAATCCCTAAAGCCAGAACAGTCAAAGCAAAGGTTAAAACAAGCAAGAAGGTGGCCATTAAAGAAATCTTCTGGGCTAATGCCTACTGGAGGCAAATGTCTTTAAAGCATTCATCAGGGAGCATGATGGTCCGACAAGAATGGGTTATAGCTCCAATGGGAGAAAGGCAGGATGTATCAGATATACGTGTGTAGTGACAGATGTGCTAACCACTGCTCATGTCCTTGGCCACCCAACACCCAAACTCCAGAGAGCTTCTGAAACTGGCAGCAGGGAAACAAGATGCAAGGTGACCTCTCCAATGTCTTCCTATTTCTTTCAATTCCTGACCCTGAACAGATCTCTACTGGAACCACTTTCCACACTACAGGTCAGGTGCCACAGACAAAGACACAGGAATGAGTAGATGACAGACGCTCTTAGTGCTGTGACACAGATCTGTTTACAGGGCACCGGCAGGGAGAGAACATCCGCAGTACCAGGTAGAAAGAGCAAAGTGATGGGATTGGCTGTGTAGTGTCCCCTCCAATTTCCTATGCTGAAGCTCCAGCCCCCAGGACCTGAGAAGGTGGTCTTATTTGGAAATAGGGCCCTGGAAGATACCATTAGTTCAACTGAGGTCACACTGGGCAGGGTAGCCCTGATCCAATAGGACTGGTGTCCTTATAAAGGGGAACCCTGGTCACAGACATGTGTGCAGGGAGAAGGCCATGTGAAGCCTTGATGAGCTGGAGGGAGGCCTGGGAGGATCAGCCCCTATACCGTGATCTGGACTCCCAGTCTCAGGACTGTGAGGCAACCCACTTCTGTGTGAGCCCAGATCTGCAGTACTCGTTACACCAGCCCTCAGAAACCCAAAGTGTGGCTTAGGGAGGCAGCAGCCACCATGAAGGGACAGCTGCTAAGCTCAGACAAGAGGAGGAAGCATAGCTCAGTCCCACACAAAGGACCCAGCAACGAGAGGTGCTCTGTGAGGGTTTTTCAGGATATTTTTATTAGTGCCCACAAAATACTGGGTTTCAATGTGATATTTTCATACATGCACCACGCTCTACCACAGACCTACATCCCAGCTCCTTTCATTTTTTGAGACAGTCTTGCAAAATCACCCAGGTTAGCCTTCTCCCCTGCTTCGGTCTCCCAAGTAGCTGAGATTACAGGCCTATGCCACAGCATCCAGATGCATATTTTTTTTTTTTTTTTTTTTTGGCACTGGGAATCGAACTCAGGTCCTTGTGCCTGCAAGGCAAGCACTTTAACCACTGAGTTAAATCCCCAGCCCGCAGCTGCATATTTTTTTGTTGTCATTTGGGTTGTGTTTTTTTTTGGCGGGGGTGGTACCAGGGATTGGACTCAGGGCACACCCCACCCCAGCTCTTTTTAAACTTTTTTGAGTCAGGGCCTCACTAAATCACTAAGTTGCAATCCTCCTCCCAAAGTGCATTTACCCTCATAGCCAACTCATACAGTTCTTGCTCCATGAAGCCTGCCCCAAGCCCAGCCTCCTGTGTGCCAGACACTGTATTCCACCTCTTTGGCACCCATTTCAAAGCAGGGAAATTATTTATGTAAATGCTTGCTCCATCACCAACCTGTGAGGCTGTGAAGAACAGGGACAACACATTTCTAACTCACTTCCTTCCATACATGGCGGGGACTTAGCTAAAATGCTGTTCAATCGGGTAGCTGCCAAAAAGGACAACTAGCTTCTCTGGGAGGAAGGGCTCCGTCTGGTTTGAATCCAAGATGAAACTGCATCTTTAGGACACACTCAATGAAGTTGAAGGTTGAGCCTCTCTGGAAGAGAGACGAAATCTAACACAGACTCAGAGGCCCCAGGACTAAGGCTCCACCCCACAAAGAGCTAGAGTCTTGTAGCACAGTGGGCACACCCAGGGCCAACATCTTGAGTGGGGCAGCAGAGACCGCAGACCCTCCAAGCCTGGGAGGGTGCAGCAACAGCCAATGAGAAGGGTCCCTAACACCTGCTGGCAGGAGGGAGCTCACTCTGGTGCACACCCCAAATAAAACACAGCAGGACCATGAAGCACCACCCCTCACTGCTGATACTCCCCGGCTAGCAAAGAGGTTCTCCACTCCCCTGGAAAGGAGGCTCCACCTTACACTGACACTGCTTCTTCACAGCTCCAGGGTGCTGCGTGGGCCCTCTCGGGCCCTCGACTCAGTGAACGCCTTTAATTTCTCTGATTGGATCATGCTATTCCTGTGTCTCTGGATGTTCTCTTGCAGATAGAAACTGCTAAAAAGAGTCCTTTAAAATAATCACAGCTAAAACTATCACCACTTACTACATGCCAAGTACTGATTTAAAACTCATTTTATGTGTTTAAACTCATCATTCTCCTGCAGAAAAGGGACATGAGGAACAAAACAGGTAAGCCAGCAGGAGTGGATTGCTGGGGTCTGAACTCAGTCTGCCTGGCTCCAGAGGTCCCTCTCCTCCATACACTGCACACTGCTCCTCACCATCCTGATATCTCAGCACAGCCCAAATGAGAAAACACTCCAGAAATCAAGAAGTAAAAACAAATCAAAGCAGCCCAGCATTGCAGCACAGGCCTATAATTCCAACACATGGGCGCCTGAAGCAAGAGGATCGCCACAAATTCAAGGCCACCACACAGTGAGACCCTATCACAAAAAACAAATAGAAAGGAAACAGAGCATGTGGTCCCTGCCTTTTCTTCCAAACCTAAACAACTTATAATCAGGAACTGACTACCTGGGTGGGTTCTCTTGCTTTCACTCTCCTTCACGACAAATGGTTCGTTGGCAGCCTCCCAGCCTAACTCTTCCACATTTCATTTTTTTATACAATGACACAACTGTTTTTCTGTTATGTATCTACGGCATCATCCAACCCTATGGTACATTACTAGAAAAACCCCAATTACCACCTTAAGGTTAAGCAGGCAGCAGGTAGAGGAGCAAGAGTCTGCAGCTGAGACCAGGTGCAGAGTCAGCATGCCTCGCCACCCCTTGTCACACAGCGCTGCAGCCTACAGCTCCGTGCCAGCCTAAAGGCAGCCCACCGTCCCATTCACTACCACCAGACCTCAACAGGGTAGCGTTTGCTCACCTGTGAAGACAGCTCCCAGCCCACCAAACAAATGAGCACCTATAAAGAATGAAAACCAGAGGCACAAGCACCACCCTACGACTCCCCAGGTCCAGCCTAATTCTCTCCAGCCCAGCTGAGGAGAACATATGCAGACAAGTCAGGACCAGAGTGACAAACGACAGCATGAAGTTACAGGGATGATGCCAAATCCCACTGCACGCAGAGCCACATGCATGGTCCATCCTAACAACCCTGCAAGAGATCGCCAGTGGTGGAGCAGCCCCTGCTCTGAGTTAAGTTCCAGAGTCCTCACAGTAACTGAGCAGCCAACTCAACCTGACTCCAGGCCATCACTCCAAACGCCAAGTTGATCCACTGTGGCCAGGAAGTGGGCACAATGGGGTCCTGATGCCTAGTTCAGCACCACCATTTAGCATATAACAGACCTTGGAAAATATGTTAAGAAATGAGTATTAAAAGAATATAAAAATCATTCCACATTACTAATTTTCACAAAATTTGCTTTTATCCAAAAAAAAGTTCCATTTCAAGTGACATCTGTTACCTTGATGTGGCCCATGAAGAAGTGTCAGCCCACATACTCTCTTCTGCCAACCCCTGCCCCGGGGATGGAACCCAAGCCATTGACCGTGCTAGGCAAGCGCTGTACCCACCAACCCACACCCCAGCCCCAACTCTTCCCAAACTGCAGCCATGACGGTGTTTTGCTGAGGAATGGTTTGATTTGGTTTATTTACTTTTTTCAGACGAGGAGGTGTAAGTGAGGAAATCTGGCAGGATCATAGGTAAGGAAGATTAAAATACTGACCACAAAAACCAGGCAGTTTTTTTCAGAATTTAATGATCAGTAACTGAATGTTCCTAGCTGTAGAGTAATTGGTTCCTGCAGAAGACAAACAGTAAAAGGAACCTTTGAAGTAACAGCCAGCTAGGGCTACAGATGAGAACAACACAAGAACTGAGGGTGTGAGGACACACATCTGTATTCCACACACACAGGCCGAAACATGAGCCACTTCACGGACTCTGAAGCTTGTAAGACGGTGCCAGCCTTTTTCCCTTTCTGAGAGTGCTGGGGATCAAACTCAGAACCTCACCCGTGCCAGACAAGTATTCTACAACTGAGTTACACACCAGCTTCTCTCTTTTTTTGTTTAATTTTAAGACAGGTTCTTGCTAATTTGTCCAGATTGGCCTGGAACTTGCCATCCTCCCGCCTCACGCTTCTGAGCATTTGTAATGAGATGTGTGCAGCACTGCACCAGGCTCTGGGTTTCCTTTTTAGAATAGGCAGAAAGCATTCAAAATCCCAAAGGTAGTGGTATGGTGGCACACACCTATAATACCAGCACTCCAGGAGGCTGAGGCAAGAATTTGTGAGGAGGATCACAAGTTCAAACCCAGCCCAGGCAACTTAGTGACTTAGCAAGACTGTTTCAAAATAAAAAAATAAAAATGGGCTGGAGATGTAGCTCAGAGTAAAAGCCCCAAGTTCAATCCCTAGTACAAAAGAAAAAAATAAAGCCAAACGTGAATTTAGGCCTAAGGGAATTATGATTCAAACTGCATATATTTTTGTCAGTTTTTAATTCACCAAAATGGTGCCATTAAAACAGACACAACATTGCTAGGTAAGGAGGGGCAGCCTTCAGTTAGGCCATGGAGGAATAGACAGATCCTGCATACCTTTTCAAACACTGCCAAAGTAAGCCAGATGGTAACTGCCACACTCTTCTTCTCGTCCTCCTTCCTCTTTTTCTGTACGGGGGATTAAACCCAGAGCCTTCACAGTGAGTTACACCCACAGGCCTTTCTCTTGTATTCTGAGCCAGGGTCATCCTAAGTTGCCCAGTCTGGGCTGGAACTTGCAATTCTCACTCCCCAGCCTCCCAAGCAGCTGGGATTACAGGTGTATACCACTGCACTTGGTACTGCCATTCTTTTCCGAGTCAGAATTCACACAAGTCATCAGATACTCACGGAGCACGTTCTGTGAAGCTGGCAAAGACACTGGGTGCCACATAAAAGGAACATCGCTGCCTTTGGCAAGCACCTCTTCCAGCAGAAGGGCCAGGCTGGAAGCTGACCAACAGGCAAACCACACAGCAGGGCAGAAGGTGAAGTGCTGTGGGGAGGGGACAGCAGTTCAGGGAGGTGGAGAAGCAAGTGGAGTAGAGAAGGAGGAAGGGCAGAGGAAGGCCCAGAGAAGGTGACAGCTGAGGAAGGAGGCCAGACGGAGGCAAGGACCTTAGACCAGGTGACCATATCCAAAAACGTGCTCCAGGCATAAGCAGCTAGAGCCAAGACCCAGAAAGAACTGGCTTTTGCCGGGCATGCTGGTGCATGACTTTAATTCCAGCACTCAGGAAGCTGAGGCAGGAGGATTGCTGTGGGTTTGAGGACAGGCTGGGCTACACAGTGAGTTCAAGGCCAGCCTGACCTACACAGCAAGACCTTGTCTCAAAAAAACACAAACAAACAAACAAACAAAAGAACTGGCTTTTCTCTGGGAGTCTCAGTGAGAGGGAAGCAATCTAGTTACCTCCAGTTTCTTTTATTTATGGGGGAAGGGCGGTGAGACAGGGTCTTGTGATTGCAGTTTAGGCTGGCCTTGAATTCATGGTGATCCTCCTGCCTCAGCCTCCTGAGTGCTAGGATTACAGGCATGCGCCATCACACCCAGCACCATCTGCTTCTGAAGCATCGAGGCACTTCATGTATATTGTGATAAATATGCAAGCAAACAGGTTAAGAAAAGAGTTGAGTCTCCTGATTCATTTTACATAGAAAACTAATGCTGAGGGTGGGATTAGAATAAATAATCTGGGTTTAATCCTTGGTACAAAGCAGAGAGGGGGACAAGAATGGATGAATTTACAGCGCCTAACACCCTGGCACAGGTGAAGCTGCTTGCAATTCCTCCTCCATGCTTACCTCACCCCGTCTTGTTTCCTCCTGCCTCTCTAGCCACTCCAGAGTCTCCCTTGCTGTTGGCCCTCTTCTACCCACCTCCAGGTGTTGGGGTGCCCCAGTTTCCTGAGCTGCTGCTTTTCCCTAGCAACAGTCTTCTACTAACCCTTCGTCTAGGCCACCTGTGGGTTCCACCCTGGCCTATATCAGTCACCTGGAGCATTTCAAGCACATGACATCTGGACCCACACTTCTGAAGCTCCCTGGGTGGTTAAATGCACTATCAGCACTGAGAATCTCTGATCCACGTGCATCAGGGACGCTGAACATTTACCTCCAGCCCTCTCACACCTAACCAGTTCAAACCAGAACACCGCATCTTTCCAAGGCTTCTTTCCCCGCTCCTGTTCATCTTCTAATTCATTCTCCACAAAGGCCTACTCTAGGGCTATGCCCCTTCTAATTTCCACCAACAGCTCCCACATAAAATCGGAAATGTTGACCACAGAGACCTGCCTGGACTGGCCCAGGCACAGCCTTCCTGTGTCCTAGATAAACCAGCACCACTGTGCACCCAGCACCTTCCTGCCTCACCCTTTAGACTTGCTCTTCTCTCTGCCAGGAACACACTGACCCCAGCTACTTATTCTTCAGGTTGCAGGTCAAATTTCACCTCCAAATTCTGACATCATCCCTGATCATCCACTTGGAGTGGCCACACTCTCAGCTCTCCAAAATCACCACAGGGTCTTGTGTTTCCTTTCGTCCAAAGTGCTTATTGCCACTATCAGAGCAAACTCCAAAGCCGGACCACCACAGTCATACTCCAGGCTTAGCCACCAACTGGTCCTGTAACCTGAGGACACTTTCTTAACTTCCTTGGTCAGTTTCCACACATACAGTGTGAGGCAATTAACAGTACGACCTTGGACAGTTAATGCATGTGAAATGCTTGGAGTGAGGCCTGATCCAGAGGGAATCCACTGTCTCTCCCAGAGAGACCCTCCCCATGGCAGAGACTCATTTTCACTATGGTAGTCACAGAGCTAGAACATAATAGGCCTTCAATTAATACATATCAAAGGACCAATATGCTGCATGTGAGAACTCACACTTGTAATTCCAGCACTCAGGAGGCTGAGTAGAAGGATCATGAGTTCAAGGCTGGCTTGGGCCACATGAGTTCAAGACTAGCCCAGACTAAATAGTCAGATCCTGTCCAAAAAATGAAAAAGTAACAGGCAAACACACTTCCAGATCTAGCATTTTAGACTGGCAACGCTAATCTAACCCTCAGTTTGGATCCAGAGGACCCAGCTGTAAGAAAAGCCACCTCTTTGCTTCACGCAATCACAATGACATAAGACTTGAGAGACTCTGCAGTCAGAAACAGCCACAAACTAAACAGACTCCAAATTCAGTTCTCCACTTACGAAGAAAGACCAGACTGTGAATGCACGGCCTGAGTATCAAGCAGGGTTTTGTGTCTCTTACTTGGCTGGGTTTTAAATTTCTAAGAATTACGTCAATTCCCAAAACTGATAAGCAAAACAAAAGTGGTTATATCAGCCTCTAGCTGACTAGCTTGGAGACTCAAACACACTAACTCCCAGAGGAAGGGAAGTGAGTGAGAAAAGAGGCCACAAGACCCAGCTAGGTCAGGAGGTGAAGGCTGAATGGACAGCAGGTCGAGACTCCATGTCATGTGATGGGAGCACTCTGCAATTTAATGAGAGAGACACTGGGAGGGGCTTACAGCACTATCCTAGGAGGGATCTGCTTCCCTGGAAAAAACACATAGCCAGGTGTGGGGATGCACACCTGTACTCCCAGCTACTCGGAAGGCTGAGGCAAAAGGATCATAAGTTTGAGGCCAGCCTGGGTAATTTACTGAGACCTTGTCTTAAAGTAAAAAGAGATGGGGGGTGGATTGGGGATTTAGCTCAGTGGCAGAGCGCTTACCTAGCAAGCTCAAGGCCCTGAGTTTGATCCCCAGCACTTAAAAAAAAAAAGAGGTGGGGCGGTAGCTCAGTGGTAGAGTTCCCCTAGATGGTTGGATCCCTAGTAGCAAAAAAGAAAAAAGAGGAATCATATCAGGGTAATAGTTTAGTAATTATAAAATAGGACAAAAATATATTTGATCATTAAAATGATCTCATAAACATTATGCAGTCCACAGCCAGTAACTTGTTAAAACTGCATAGTAGCCATAGGAGAGGCAAACATACCACAGTGACAGCAGCCAGCATCTGCAAAGCAACATGTCTGCCAACCTCTCCTCTCTGCAAGCCTTTACCTGTTGGGTAACACAAGAACAGGCTGTCTGCGAGGCTACGGTGGGCAGTCCCGACAGCTGTGCCCACTGCACACGCATGACAGCCCTGCAGGATGGCTGGCCGTGTGTGAGTGCACAGCCGCAGGCCCCATCACAGCTCAATCAGGAGACAGGGAAGGGGGCTCTGCAGTCAGCCAGGTCAAATCCCTGCCTAACGCCTTGTAGGAGCGGCTCCAGTAAGAGGGCGAGACTGTGACACTGCTGAGGGACGAACGTGATGCTCCAGTCACTTGAGTTAATGGCTGCTGTTGTCACAAGAAGTGCTGCTTCCTGGCAGCATGGCCATGGCCGCTGTTCTTGCCCTGTCTATCAAGTGTCTCAGGAAGGTCTGCCATCTTGGCCCACAGGCTGGTCTCCTCCCAGTGATGCCAGACCCTGTGTCCAGCAAGGCCGTGGGTAAGAGTTCTCTGCTAACTGCAGGAGGCAACTCTGCTTAGGTCCCAGGAGCAAGACACAATTCAAGTTTCCACACAACAGTTCAGAACATTTGCAAAAACTACACCATAGTTTTATTTTTTGTTTTTGTTTAGGTACTAAGGATTCAACCTAAGGCCATCACAACTGAATTACACCTCCAACCCTTTTAAAATTTTTTATTTTACAACAAGGTATCACTAAGACACTATGTTGCCCAGGCTTGGCTCAAACAGAATTCTCCTGCCTCAGCCTCCCAGAATCCTGGGATTACAGATTGTGCCACCTTGCCCAGCTACAG
>PVJO010011490.1:0-59480 GCA_004026905.1 Hystrix cristata | reverse complement strand
TTCAGTTTTTTTGGATAAATATACACAAGTGGGATTGCTGGATTATATAGTAGTTTTTATTTATTTATTTATTTTTGGTGCCGGGGATCGAACTCAGGGCCTTGCGCTTGCAAGGCAAGCACTCTAACCGCTGAGCTAAATCCCCAGTCCCTACTTTTGTTTTTATATTTATTTATTTTTGTGCTGCTAGAGATCGAACACTGGGCCTTGTGCATGCTAGGCAAGCTCTCTACCACTAGGTCCTCCAAATTGCCTTTTTCTCTCAGTCCTTTGTTTTTTGAGACAGGGTCTCATTGAGTTGCCCTGGCTGGCTTGAACTTGCAATCCTCCTGCCTCAGCCTCCCAGTGTATGGGATCATCGCGATTTTGATTTGCTTTTCTCTCATTATTAGTAGTAACACTGAGCATTTTGTTTTGTTTTGTTTTGTTATTTGAGACAGGGTCTGGCTCTGTAGTTCAGGCTGGCTTTGAACTCACTATGTGGCACAGGTTGGCCTCAAACTTGAGGCAATCGTCCTGTCTCAGCCTCCCAAGTGTTGCCCAGCTGTTGAGAATTTTTAAAAAACACCTGTTGGTCATTTGTATGTCTTCTTGGAGAAATGTCTGTTCACATTCTTAGCCCATTTCTAACTGGGTTATTAGGGGATTTTGTTTTGTTTTTGGTTTTTGTTTTGTTGCTATTGAATTATAAAAGGTTTCTTACATATTTTGGAGATTAGCTCCTTAATTAGATGTATGATTCACAAATACGTCCTCCCATCCCATAGTTGCCTCTTCGCCCTCTTGATCACTTCCTCTGCTGTACAGAAGCCTTTCATCTGAGGCAGTCCCACTTGTCTATTTATATCGCGGTGCTTCTGCTGTCCTTTCTGCGTGTGCATGTTCACAGTAGCTCTCTGTGTGCCTGCTGAAACCGGGAAGCAACCACGGTGTCCTCAACAGGCATAGCCGCACAATGGAGTATTACTCGGCAGTAAGAGAAATGAGCCACCAAGCCTCGGAAAGACACAGAGCAACCTTAAATGCATATTGCCGAGTGAAAGAAGCCAGTCTGAAGAGTACCGCGACCCAACTGTGTGCCATCCTGGAAAAGCCAAAGCCAGAGCCCAAAGACGTCGTGTTGGCCTGGGGTTCGGGGTGAGAAGGAGGAACGGAGGCGGGCAGAATTTCGGGCAGTGAAACTCTTCTGAGGGGTCCTGCAACGGGGGACCTGTGACATTACACATCTGTCCAGCCCCAGGGAGCTAAAGGGCACAGACGCAGCCAGGCTGTAAACTACGAGCCTGAGCGAATGATCACGTATCAGTATCAGCTCATCAGTTAGGCCAGGCGTGTCACACTGAAGTAAGACGTGAATAACGGGAGAGACCACATGGAAGGGAGAGGGAGAAGGAGACAAAATTGAAAAGTCTCTTCTTGGCACCCTCAATCATTTTCAGCTCAGTTATTCTGTAAACCTAAAACTCCCTTTAAAAATACGAAGTCAATTACAAAAAGGAAGAGGCAGGGTGGGGGTGGATCATGGCCTTACATACAGAACTGTAAATAACAGTTCCGCAACATGAACACATTACCGATCTTACCAATATTGTGACAGGGTCGTGTCATGGGGGTGGGGACAAGAGGTGGGACTGGGTGGGAGTTAAGGAGCAAATCCCCACCTCCCGGAGTGGGACGCGAACAGGTAATGCTGCAAACTGGGGAAGAAGCAGTGTAAACATGTTATGTAGGAAACACAAAGGTAAAAATTACTAATCATCAGCTAAAGGAGTTGAAGTGCTTGTGCTTCAGAAGTGGGAAATAGAGCTGGGCATGGTGACTCACATCTGTAGTCCCAGCTACTGGGGAGGCTGAGGCAGGAGGATCACTTGAGCCCAGGAGTTTGAGGCCGGCCCGGCAACATAGTGAGACTCTATCTCAAAACAACAACAGAAAGAAGTGGGAAATGGGGGTGGAGACTACCCACATTTATTGATCCTAAACTATAGGCATGCTTAACTTGAATAAAAATTATGAAATATACATATATATTTTTCAAGTGGAGAAATAATAAGAACATAAGGGCTTGGGAGGTGGCCAAGTAGAGACTTAGGGAAGTTTTCCTGGCCAGGGAGCCAAGAAATGGAGAGGGGTATGGACAAGGAGGAGGCCTCGGAGTCCAGGAGGATGGTCCTGGAAAAAGAGGGCTGGTGGCTCAGGGAGAGAGGAGTCCCCGAGGTCCTTGGAGGAGGCTTGGCCTCCTGGGAAGGGCGCTCCAGTGGGCCACCGCAGCCTTGGTTGGTGGAAGAGGGAAGAGCTCGCTGGGTTTGGAGTGAGGTGGGAGCCAGGGCTTAAGGAGACAAGGAAGAGCAGGGAGAGAGGGAAGGTAGGGAGGAGTGAGCTGAGACCTTGCCGGGGACCATCATGGGCATCGCCTGGGGCTGGCTAGACAGGCAGAGTCTCAGGCTGTAACCCCAGTACTCTGGGAGGCTGAAGCATGAGGGTCGCAGGTTTTGAGGCTAGTCTGGGCATTGTGGTCACATTAGCAAAACGCTACCTCAAAATAAAAAAATGTTTAAAAGGCTGAGGATGTAGCTCAGTGCGAAGGCCCTAGGTTCAATTCCCAGTAAGGCAAAAAATTAAAATACAATAAAATGTGATTAATGTAATTTAATTTTAAACCCCCATCCCCCAAACCCCCACCTAGTGAATGTGTGTTGAGAGAGGCAGAAAAGGAGGCTCATCCCGAGCCGTCCTTCGGTCTGTCCTGCACTGTGCGATCTGGCCACTGGAGGGAGCGCTGTGCTCACATATGCGGAGACTGGCAGAGCAGAGCAGATGCAGCTGTCTCGGCCTCTTTTTCTGACAACTTGTGTTCAAAGTTCAGGTTTTGCTAACATAGACCCGTGAGTCTAACTCCAGGCCCCTATTTCCAGGTCGTGTGGCCTTGGGTAGATTACCCAGAGGCTCCGTGCCCCAGTTTCGCCAGCCTCTCCCTGGAGAGCCGAGGATGCGTGAGGCCGGGGAGGGAGGAGGCCTCCGTGCCCGGCTTGTCCTGCAGCCCCGGGCCGCCCCTGCGATGTGGGAAGGCCGGCCGGGGGTCGGGGTCCTCCTGGTCTTCGTTTCCTTCTTGCTCAGTCTTGCTGCTTCTGCAGACTTCACCCCTTTACTCCTGACGACGGTCTCCCCACCTGGCCTTGCGCCCTTCTCCCTCCTTCAGTACCCAGGGGGCCAACGGCTGCCCACGCCCACAACCTCGTCCTACCTGGGACCACGTCACAGCCTGGCACCCCGAAGTCTCAGGGGGTGCCCCTTCCTAGCAGCCTCCTAACTGGTTCTCCTCCTGGCTCCTGCTCCAGGCAGCCCCCAAGATGGGTCTGTCTGTGTTCCCAGGTTTGCCGGCAGCATGCAAGACCCTACAAGGGCAGCCCTCTGTCCTATTCTTGGTCCCACAGAAAAGTGACTTTGCAAAGTGATTTGCTAATATTTAGAAACCAGGGCATTACCTCCTAATATCCAGATATCCAGAAGCTCTAAGAAGCCAAGTCCACATTCCCACCAGGTGACTGTGGCCACAGCAGAGGGGAGACACCCAGCGGTGGGCCAGAGCTCTCCGGGGCCCTGTTCCCACTCAGGCCGGGTCCCCCATTCATGGAACCTCCCTGGCCCCCAAGCATCTCAGCCTTTGACCCTGTGTGTGGAGACCTGTGCTGAAGCATGTACACAGAAGCTTTTCCACACTGTGGCCACTGGGCCAGGGCCGGCAGGAGGGCAGAGAGGGGAGGGGTTCCCAGAAATGAGAGAAATAACACAGAGCCCTGTGGGCTGGGGTCTGGGAGCTGCTGCTGTCCACCATTGTCCAGAGGATTCCATGGTCCAGGTGCCCAGAACAAACTCTTGGGGACTGGTCGCCTTCTCCTCTTGCGTCCGTCTAGCTGTTGGCAGATCCTGTCAGCTGGGTGCCTGTCAGGGCTAGATGTGAGGTGTCTCTCGAAGACTGTGTTGAGGGCCTGGTCCCCACCGCAGCGGTGTTCAGAGCTGGGCTTTGGGAAGGTGGTCAGTCATAAGGGCTCCGGCCTCATCTGTGGATTAAAACCTGGACGGAGTCATAATCTGAAGGTACAGAAATCCGGTAGAAGGGACCTAGTTGGAAGGAGTGGGCCTGACCTTGGGGACCATTTCTCTCCCCAGCCCCATCCTCTCCAGCTTCCTCTCTCTGCTTTCTGGCTGCTGGGAGGTGAGCAGCCTTTCTCTACTATACCCTTCTGCCTTGATAGTTCTCCCTTTCCACACACCTAAAGTCGATAGAGCCAGCCAACTGTGAACTGAAACCTTGGAAACTATGAGCCAACAAAAATCTTTCCTCCTTTAAATTGACCATTTCAGGTATTTTGTCACAGTAATGGAAAGCTGACTAATGCAGCATCCAAATCGATGCAGGTCTGGCTACTTCTCACCATCTCCACTGCTATCCCCCAGGTCCAAGTTGCTGTTTTCTCTTACCCTGTCTGGGGCAGTAGCCTCCCCGCTGGTCTCCCTGCTTCTCCCCTTTCCACACAGTCTCTTATCCTCCCCACCACAGCAGAGGGAGCCTGTTAAACCCTAAGACACACCCTATCCTTCCTCTTCTCAGAACCTTCCACTGATTCCCATCTCAGTCAAAGCCAAGGTCTTGCAGTGGCCCTGGAAGAACTGTCTCCATCATGTCTCCTCTCCTCCCATGCTCCCCCAGCCTCACAGGCCTCCTCTTTGTCCCTAAACGTCCCAAGCACACCTTGGTCACAGGGCCTTTGCACTGACTGCCTGGCTCCCTATATCTGCACGGTTCCCTCCTTAGGTTTCTGCTCAAATGTCACCATCCCCTGTATGCCACCCCCTTCTCTGCTTTTTCCTCCTTGCTAATCCTCTGAGGTGTAATCCTTTATTTAATCTGCTTATCATCTTCTCACTGCAGTGGAGGTTCCAGAAGGGCAGGATTTTTCTGTTTCGTTGATTGCAAACAATGTCCAGCACATGGGAGATTTGAGTCACATTTAGAGGCTGGGGCTGTAGCTCAGTGGTCGAGTGCTTGCCTCCAATGTGTGGGGTGCTAGGTCCATCCCCAGCACTCTCGATAAATAAAAAACATTTCACCATTGAATGAATCATTGAACAAATGCATGTAGAGGAGAACAGCGGTACCAAGCACAGGGTGGGGTTGAGGACTCCCACATGAGCCAGGCAGGCTGGCCTGGTAGCCTTGCCCTGGGCTGGCCTCAGTTGTCACTTCTGAGCCCTCAGACGAGAGCCTGCAGGCCTCCTTCCTATGGTGACAGCAAGAGTAGACATCTTTGCAAACTGAAATGTGAGGGAGGCATGGCCAGCCCCCACGGTCTCCAACCTGACACAGGGATTGTCATGATTTCAAGAAGAGTCCAACTCAGGGAACTTTCTGCCCTCGTTCCGAGATGTCCCAAAGGAATCTAGCTTTAACCTTGGAGGGGTGTGTGACAAGGGACCAGGCCTCTGGGGTGCCTTCAGGCTCAGGTGATTCTGGTGAGGGCTTCAGATCTAGGTGGCATTGTCCCACTAGACCCTGGGGTCGGCGGCAGCCCATGATGGTTGCTGCAAGTCTTGGTGCTTCAGTAGCCTCACACCCCATTGGTAGCCTCAGACCTTCATGATGGCCTCAGACAGACGCTGGTGATGCCGGGAGGTCCCTGGTGTCTCATCCCTCTTCTTTCATCCTGGCTAAGCCCCTCTCTCCCCAGCCACTAGAATTCGAGCCATTCTTGGGGATGCACTTAATTAGCCAAGCTTATTAACTCCCACAAGGCTTCTCCTCCCCTCCTAATTAACTCACTTAATTAGAGCTTGCAGGCTCAGCTCCACCCTGCCCCCTCCTTGCCCGCCCTTGCCCGCCTCCTGCAGACCTTCACCAGGCTGCCAAGGAGGAGGATGCAGCCCAGCCCCTCTGTCCTCGTCCCATCCCAGGACCCCGGGACCTCACCCTCCACACCGGACAGGAGGGAACAGAAACGGGGACAGGGCAGAGGATGTGGGAAGCATGGAAGTGGGATCAGCTGGACGGATGAGGTGCTTGGGGCCGGGACTGGAGAGCCTGCGTGGGTTTGAGCCCCAGTGAGTACATGGGCTCCCGCCAGCTTCTCATCTCTTCCATGTTCCTGACACAAGGAGAGAGTGTGTCAAGGGCCTTGCGAGGTTCAAAGGAGCGTGTACAAGAAGCTTAGAACCCAGCCAGCTCATGTCTGTGCTGATTAAATAAGTAGATGGCTGGGGAGAGGGCAGCCAGGGGAGCTATCCCTTGTGGTCTGGGGGTGTCAGCTGTAGATTAGGCTGAAGGCCTGTTCCAGAGACTGCAGCCTGGATGGGGACAATTGACCTAGAAGAGGTCAAGGGACAGTAGACAGGCGAGGACTCAGGGCAGAGTGTTCTGTTGCTATTCCAGGATGCAGAGGAGTCTGGCCTTGTTAGTTCAGGGCCTCTGCTCTCTGTGCCTCAGTTTCCCCACCTGGGGGAAGGCTCTCACCTGGTGGAAGTACCTAGCATATCCTACATGCCTAATCAAAGTCTGGGAGACTCACCCGTGAGCAGGCAGGTGACTTCAAAAACATTTGGAGGGAGGGGCCCAGTAGCCATCTGGTTCCTCTGGGACCTGAGCGAAGAAAGTGTGCAGGCAGCAGGGAGGGTGCAAGGTGGACATCAAGCAGGACTGACCAGAATTGAGGAGTACAGGAACTCAAAGACAAGAAGGAAAACAGTATGTCCATGTCAATGGGACTGACTATTTTGTCCCAGCACCTTCACGTTGTGGGTGCCTGTGAATGAATGAATAAATGAATGAATGAATGAATGAGTGAATGAATGCTTTGGTCCAGAGGTTCTTGGAGCATCAAGGGAAAGGAGTCCTGTGTGGCCGTCTAGGCAGCTGCTGCCCGCTCAGCTGTGAACCCATCCAGCTCCTCGTGTGGCCCTGGAAACCCCTACTCCTGGGCAGGCTGAGGTCCCCCCAGGCCCCGTTGCAAGGGAAATAGATAATGAGAAAATAGAGATTGTGCAGGGCACAGAGGAGAGAATGGCTAACTTACGCCTGCACCTTTAAACATTTTAGAAACCTCACATTTACACATAGAGTAGAGTGTGGGGTTATTAGTACCAGAGACCCAAGTCTGGCTTAACACAAAAGGGACTTTATGAGGCCCGAGAACTAAAAAGTCTGGAGTCTTCAGGTGTGGTGGATCCAAGAGGCCGTCATGATGTCAAGGCTCTGAGGGGTTCCATCTTTTGGCTCTGCTGTCTGCTGCTCTGGCTTCATCTTCCGGGAGAAAAACCAAACAAAAACAAAAGAGCTGGGCCTGCTGGCCCATGCCTGGAATCCCAGCACTCAGGAGGCTGAGGCAGGAAGATTGCCTCAAGTTCAAGGCCAACCTGGGCTGCATGGTGAGTTCAAGGCTGCCTGAACTATGTAGTGAGACCCTGCCTCAAAAAACCAAAGCAAACCAAAAAAAGAAATCTTCCAGGAGAGTTTCCTTGGTAGTGGCAGCTTCAGGCCTCCACCCCTTCCAGAGCGAGGGTGTCTGCCTTATGGGCCTGCCTGGGCCCCCGGAGCCATCTCCAGAACGATTCCACTGAGGGTGGATGCCAGGACACAAGGCTACCCCTAGAGTTGAACAGGTGAGCCCCCTTCTTTGGTAACACCCCCTCACTGTAGTCCCCAGTGATCAGAGAATAATGTGTCAGGGAATGTGGGTTCCCAAAGGGAAAACTGGGGGTCTGCCCCAGAATGTGCAGGGCAGGTCCTGGGGAACAGAGGTCTCCTTCACCTGGCGTCTGTGGGCATCATGGCAGGGCCAGGGCACCATTCCAAATACCAGGCATTTGTGGCAGACTCCGTCAGTCCTCCCCCGTGTGCAGAGGAGTCTGGCCTTGTTAGTTCAGGTGGCCCCTTCCCAATTTCTCCCCACCAACATCCTGCCTCTGTCCCTGTGGGCTTGGGGCTCCAGCCCGCTCTGCCATTTCCCAGCAGCGCCCTCTACCCACCCGCCCCGCAACTCGTACCAGCGACTTGACCTGGATGGGGTGACTGAGAAGCACGTTCTGCCCTGTCTCCGATGGGCCACTTTGCATTCCTCCCCCAGTGGGGATCTGATGGATGGCACACCCTTGCCACAGCCTTCCTGTCTGGCTTCTCTGCTCTCTGACCCGGGATCGCCTACCAAGTAAAGCACATGCTCTTGACTCTGTCTCAGGGTCTGTTTCTGAGACACCCAAACTAGGTCATCACTGAAGCCAGGCCCCCAGGGATGTGTGCTAGACAGCACTCGTTCCCTGCCAAATGTCTGCGACTAGCTCTGGGGTGGCTGGGTGACCCATCCCCAGAGAGGGAGCTAGGGCTGACCCGGCTGCCCAGACTCTGAAGACTCCGGAGATGTAATCAGCACAGGCAAGGACACAGCTTCCTGGGAACGGCCCATCAGCCCTGAGGGGCACAGGCATCTAGCACCACCAAGTACAGCGGGTCTCAGTGGCAGGAGCCAGGACAGCCAAACATACTCCCCACTCCAGGTACTTCTCAGAGTGTGACAGATGAGTGTGTTCGTTTTCCATCTCTGTGATAAAATACTTGAGATAAATCGATTTAAAGGAGGAAAGGCTTATTTTGGCTCATTATTTCAGAAGTTTTGGTCCATGGTCACTTGGCCCAGTTGCTTTTAGGCCTGTGGTGAGGTGGAAAGTCATGGCAGAAGTACATGGTGGATGAAAGCTGATCACCTCATGGTAGCCAAGAAGCAAAGACAGAGTGAGGAAGAGGCCAAGGTCCCAATATCCCCTTCAAGGGCTCACTCACCCCCAGTGACCTACACCCTCCAACCAGACTCCACTTCCCAAAGGGTGCAGGACTTCCCAATGGTGCCATGAGCTGGGGACCAGCCTTCAACATAGGAGCTTGTGAGGCACATTTAAGATCCAAACCATAACAGATATTATCTTGGGTAGTTCTTGGACCTGGCCTTAGAAAACACAGAATCTGGTTTGGGGAGGTAGCTCAGTGGTAGAGCACTTGCCCAGCATGCACAAAGCCCTGGGTTCTACCCCCAGCACCGCAAAAATCAACAACAAAAATGACAAGCTATAGAATCATATAGTGGAAACAGTGTTTCTTTTTAAATTTTTAAAAGATTTCATTTAAAGCTGGGATGAAGTTCAGTGGTAGAGCACTAGCTTGGTAAGTATGAAGCCCTTAATAAATAGTAAAGCCTTCTATTGCAAAAAAGAAAGAAAAGTAGGAGGGAAAGAAGTAAGGAAGGGAGGGGAGGAGTGAAGGAAGGAAAGAAGGGAAGGACCCCATTTTAAAAACACTTCCACTGAATAATTTTTAATTGTTTTGAAGAAAGTGAAGGAAATTACCGAAAGTGTAAACTTGTGCATATCCACTGCGAGAATCAATGTTAACGTTTTACCATATTTGCGACAGATATTTTTACTAAAAAAAGACAAAACATGACAGATAAAGATGAATTCCCATCACACCCCCTCCCAATCCCATTTCCTGGATCCCGTCCCCGGGAACAGCCACTCTCCTGATTTTTGAGATCGGCTTCTCATTTGGGTTGGCACACTTTCAGCGGCAAGGAGCAGAGTTCCCAGCTCAAAGCGGGTGCAAGTACAGCCCAGCAGGTCTGCAGGACCACAGAGCGGCAGGTCTTTGGCTCTGCTGCCATCACACAGCGCTTCCCAGCAGCAGCGGCATCCTGCTGGCCACCCACAGTCACAGAGTTGTGTTTCCACGTGGGGAGGGGGAGGGCTCGTTAGCACTCCGGCTGGAACACCGTGCTTCTCACTTCAGAATATATTCTCCAAAAAGAGATTCGAAGAGCCACCACCTCCAGCTGCTGCACATCCTGGCTGCCACCCTGCCTCTCTCCGAGCCGCCATGGGCTCTGCCAGGCCTGCTGCCTTTTCTTATCAGCAATGACTTGACCTCTGTCTTCTGGTGGGTCTGGATACTCCTGCTCCAAGCTGTCGGCGGCCTCTGTAGCTTTGCCAAAGTACTATCACATTTATCATCTCAAACCTGATCAGCTCTCTGAGTTACCCAGTTGCCAATGCCACCGAGGTCCTCGATCCATCGAGCTGTGTGAGCTGGTCACCAGCACCAAAGTCCTGAGTGTGATGGCAGCCATCCAGGGGACGCAGTTCTTCCTGCTTACTAAGACGGTCGTCATGCAGACCGACAAGCCATGAACACTTGTCTGCCCTGAGCGGGGGTGTAAGCATGAGGAGCATCACAGAACACCTCCGGGAGAGCCCCCAGTGCCATCGTTTCCCCAGCACAGAGACATTAATACAGCCCAAACAGCAGCTCTGCAGGCCACTTCCAGTTTAGCTAGCAGAGTGCTATGGTTTGTGTCTAGATGTCCCCCCAAAGCCTCATGTGGTAAGAGGTAGCTGGATCTAGAGCATGTGATGCTGGGATTAAGGGCGTGTGATTACTAAATCAATCCACTGATTGGTTTAGCACTGCCCTAATCCCAGCAGCCTGGATAAAATGTAAAGTACAGGAAGAAGCTGGTTAGTCCCCTTGCTTGCATCCCTTGCTTACCCAGCTGCCTTCTGCCTGTCTGCCATGTCACCCTGTCTCAGACCCAGCTGATTGTGGACTGAAACCTCTACAAACTGTGAGCCAAATAAACATTTCTTCTCCTAACTTTGGGTGTCTGGTATTTTGTCTCAGCAACGAGAGAAAAGTAACTAAGACACAGAGTTACTCCAACTCTGAAATCTGAAAGGTCTTGAAGGATGGATACTAGAGGACCAGGGAAAGCTCTTGTGATCCTTCTTCATTCCTCCCACCAGGACTAGAAACATCTGACACCTCTGTGAGTACAGAATGCAGTCACAGGGAAGGTACGCGATAAGTGGAAGTTCCTGGCCTCACCATGATTTGATGCAGGCAACAGTCATTACTTGCCTAGGAGCACAAAAACATGCCATCACTGGGCCTGTGCGCTCCAGGCAGAAGAAATCTAAATGGAGACGATCTGCTTCACAACATTTCTCCTACGAAGCTGTCGAAAGCATGGCCAGGTTTCATCTTCACATTCTGATTTCCAGATCGCACCCATCAAGACCCCCTGGAAAGGCAGCATTGCTGTACAAACAGCTTTGAGCCAGCAAGGGTGGTTTCCCCCTAGGTGTCACGGACAAAGGACTGCAGCCTGACAAACAGCTGCTTTAATTCTTCTCTTCAGATACGTTGTGTTGGTTCAGTCCTCTGAAACGTAGGTCAAGAGAGGGTCAGATGAGCGAGCAAGTTATTGGAGAGAACGCTTGGGAAGGAAAAAAAGGGAGGGAGCCAGAGGAGGCTAGGAGGACAGTCAGACTGCAACAGATCTGCACTTGGGAGGCAGAGAGAAGAAAGGAAGGTGGACAGGAAGACTCTTGACTGCAGTGCAGTGTTAAGGACATTTCGACTTCAATCCAAAGCCGCCCATCAGAGAAGCCTTTGTGTCTGCAAGGCGCCCAGGCCCACTCGGCTGCAGTCAGCTTGTGGGAAGCAAATCGGAGCCTCCACTGTGAACATGGATGGGTTTCACAGCTGCTGCCTTGGTCAACTGCTTTCCCGGAAGTCAGCGATCTGCGTAGCACTAGTTAGTTCATGGCCACCACATTCCACCGCTTGCCCTGCGCAGCAGTTCCATAGATCCTGCGAGCCTCTCTCTCCCCAAGGGGAAACTCAGAGAAGGGAGGTTAGAAAAATGAAGTACCACCCCTCTTCCCCTCAGGTGGTTATCTGGGGATGTGACTGATTCTCATTCCTTCCCCTCCCACTGTCCATTTGAAATTATTTACTCCCCCAACTCGCTTTGGCAGAGTTTTGTTTCTGTTTGTTTTTTGCAGTACTGGGGATTGAAACCAAGGCCTCATTGGCGCTAAGCAGGCAATCTACCACTGAGCTGTATATCACTGCATCTCACCTTGGTAGGTCTCCATGAGGTACCTGGTGGTGTAACACGAGCCTTCAGTTCTAAAGGGCACCGAATTCTTGGTTTTAACCAATAAGTCTGATAAGTGGATCTGCATATATTCATCCTTGTTCGCACTCTGAAAAGCAGCCCTGCCTTCTTCTGCCAGCATGGTGACTCCCCTTCTTGTCTGCTGGTCCCAGAACACGTACAGTCCAAAGTTTTCTAGCAGCAGCCATAGCTTAAATTTACCGAGACTCCTGCCATATCTCCTGGTAAGAGTGCTCCCTCTTTGGGGACCAGGTCTTCCCAGCCTGCAGAGTTGAGAGGGTGGATGGGATTTGACCAACCACAGTATACTTCGGCAAACCCTGACTAACTGCACTGTGGAAATTCAAAGCCCCAACTGAGGAACCAGGTAACGTTTCTGTAGGTGGTGGCCTTGAACTGGGTAGCCCTGATAACTACATCACTATTAATTTAAAATCAAGTTACCGTTATTTTAGCTTTCTGTTACTGTAAAATATCTGAAATAATCAACTTTTGAAGAAAGGTTTGTTTTAGCTCAGAGTTTTGGAGATTTCAGTCTATGATTGGTTGACCTCATTATATTTGGGCCTGTGGTGAGGCAGCACACTATGGTAGAAATGCACGGCAGAAGAAACCCTTTCACCACATGTCCAGGAATAAAAAGGAGAGGGGAAAGGACTGGGATCCCACAATCCCCTCGAAGGGCACACCCTCAGTGATCTAAAACCTCCCACTAAGCCCTGTCTCCTAAAAGTTGCCATCGCCTTCCAAAAGTGCCAAGTTTAGGACAAAGACTTTAATACATGGCCTCAGAGGGACATTTCTCTTCTTTTCTTTGGTGGGCCAGGCAGGGAGACAGAGTCTCGCTATGCAGCTCAGGTTGGCCCTGAACAATTATGGAGCCTAGGTTTGCCTCAAACTCTTGGTGAATCCTCCTGCCTCAACCTCCCAAGTGCTGAGATTACAGGCATCCGCCACTACCCCAGCAACCTGAGGGACATTTCATACCCAAACTACAAATAGCCATGTCAAGGCCTAACCCTACCCTGCCCCTCTCTCCGTCTCAGTTTTCTCATCTGTAAGGAACTGTTTTGGAGAATAAGTTGTTTGGAAAACAAAGAGGGGACAGAGGAAAACTAATATACAAAGTATGGAGGGATAGATAGCACATGTTCTCAAACAGTGTGGATGAGATCAAGGCTGAATGGGGAAGAGAGGTTCTCAGCACAGGCATAGCCAGTAGGCTCCAAAAGCTAAGGGCTTTGAATACCGGGTTAAGGAAGGTAGACTTTGCCCTGGAGGGAACAGGGAGTCCTTGGCAATTTCATGCAGGGGAGCAACCTGATGTGTTCTGTACAAGCTGGTGGCCAAAAAGGACTTGGATTTTAGAAAAATGAGTCTACACGAAGACAGAAAGAAGACAGGTTAGGAACAGAAGCAATATTCTCAATAGTAGAAGTTGCCAACCAAAGGCCAGTGGACCAGATTTGTGCCCAGGGCATGTTTCTTTTGGCCCATTCAGTAGTTCTGAATTTGAGGAATTGATTTCAAAAATCTAAAGTTGGAAAATTTTACATTAGAATATGGATTCCCACCTTCTCTTGAAATACCAGCTGACTAAACCTGGCCATGACGCCCCTGAGCTGTCTCACCTACACCAGTCCCTTACTCGAACTCAGAGCCTTGTGACAAGTGCTCTACCACTGAGCTAAATCCCCAACCTCCCCACTTTTGTTTTTTCCTCGGTAATGTGGATCAAACCCTGGATCAGCGACCGAACTACACTGCCCTCACCCCGACACCGGATCAGCAATTATGTGACCAATTTATTAATTGATACTTGAGTGTGCTGAAAACTGGAAACTCTAGGAGAGGATGTTGAGCTGAGAAAACAGCCTGACCCAAGATTTAGAAGCAATAAGAGAGTTGCGTATTCGTGTGTGTGTGTGTGTGTGTGTGTGTGTGTGTGTGTGTGTGTGAGTGGTGGCCGTGGAGGGGAACAGCTTTCTCATTTCAAGGAAAGAGAGTGCTGCAGGGGTGAAACGGGGAGAGAGGCTATGGCCTGGAAGGATGCGCTGTCCCCATCACATCTCTGTCCTCATCTCTGCCCCACTTCCATCCAGGCCACCGATTTCCGGTTATCAGACAAAGCTCCTTCACGCCCCGGTGGTTTTACACAAGCTGCTACCTCCGTCAGGAATCTTTCCTTCCTTTCTGTCTGAACGCCGCTCCTGCCAGCTTCCTTCCTTGACCAACCGCCTCCCCATACACACACAGGGTAAGGGTCGCACACGCCACCCGAGCTGTACACGGCCCCCAAGAACCCAGGTCTTCCCTGAGCAGACTGTGCGTCTCTGAGGTCCCACTCGAAATTGGGTGCGTGGACGGATGGACAGACGGACGGACGGATGGACAGGCGCACAGGTGGCCGCGCAGGCGGGCGGATGTCTGAGAGAATGCAGATCGAACTGGAGAGCTCGAATTTGTTTTTCCTCCTTGAAACAGACCCAGCTCCCCGCCAAGTGCTGATTGGGACAGTCTGGGGCAGTCTGGTCCCTCGAGGGCCAGGCAGCTGGACCAGGTGACCCTCTGAGGCTCTCCCGAGTCCTCGCTAACCTCGTTCTCGCCCCCTCGTGGGCCCTGACCTAGAAAAGGCGGGGGTGGAAGGACGGAGAGGGAGCCCACGGGCGCTAGGACCCGGCGCGGCCGGAAGGCGGGGTGGGGGCGCCGCGCGGCTCCCTCAGCGCGGGGAGACTGGGTGCCCGCGGCGCTCAGAGTAGGGGGCGGAGGGAGTGCGCGTGCGCGAGGGCGCGCGCCGCGCGGGGTGGACAAAGGGGCGGGCGGCGGCGCGCGAGCCGGGGGGAGGAGCCGCGGGCCGGGCGGGCAGGTGCGCGCCGGCGGGAGGGCGGAGTCGCGATGCCGCGATGGAGCGCAGCCCGGGCGGGCGCCGGTGCTGGGGCCCGAGCGCCAGGCGGAGCGCGAGCCGGGTCCGCAGCCGGAGCCCGGGCCAGGCCGGGGTTCGGGACCGCAGGGCCGGGCTGCTCGTAGCGGCGGCGACTGAGCCCCCCAGTGGTTGAGGGGCTTCTTCCCGGCCGGGGAGCGCGGGGATCCCCTCACCACATCCAGGATCCAGCGAGCCTCAGGAAAGCGGGGAGCGGGGCGCGGATCCGACACCGAGCGTCTTCCCCGCGGGGATCAGCGGAGACTTTCTGTGTTCCGAAGACAGCGACCTCCCCGCGGCACCGCGAAGACGGCCTCTACCGTCTGCCCCCCGAGAACCAGATCGCAGTGCCCCCTGCCCGGGACCGCCGGAACCCCCTCCCAAGATCCTGGTCCTTACAACTCCACACCTCAAGACACGAAGACCCAGCTCCGAACGCCCCTAAATCGGGGGATCCTACCCCCCAACTCTGGTACACAGAAGCCCCAAATCCACGACCCAAGGACAGCAAGAGATAGCTCTCACCAGCAAGAAGCCGCGGCGACCCCGTTAAACACCCGCGCCACGGAGCTGCTCGCATCTCAGCCCATGATTGTGGCGCCCTGAGCCCCCCGGGCCGGGCTGACGAAGACCGAGACGGCGCCCAGGCCCCCTGCTGCGGCGTCCCCGCGGCCCCAGCCCAGGTAAGCCTGGCCCAGGTGAGGGGCGGCAGATGAGAGGCCACCGAGGTCCCTAGAGCCCTGCAGGTGGGGAAGGAAGTATTGGGTGCGCGCTCCCCCTCCCCAGCGTCGCCATGGAGCCGAGGCTGAAGGACGTCTCTTTGTGTCTCGCTTGGAGGAGCCGCCCCCTCCTCCCCTCCCTTCCCCCACCTTACACCCTGTCCCTGAGGTTTGGGGTGCAGCTCCAGGCTCCAGAAGGGAATGGTGATAGAACCCCTTGTTCCATGGAGAGGGGAAGAGGGTGGAGAGGCTCCCCAAAAACCTGAGCCTGGAGTGTTGGACCCTGGGTCCTTGGAGTATATGTGCCCCTCTCCCCAAGGCCAGGCTGAGTTCTCAAGAGAAGTCCCCCCTGGAAGGAGAAAATCTGGGGGTGTCCATAGATGAGAGTGGCTGCAGTGTGTGACTCTGGGTGACGGAGGATTGGAGCTTTGGGTGTGTGTCTTTGTCTGAGAGGGCAGGGAAGGGGTGTGTTTGAAAGAATGAATGGGAATCCCTTATTCCCTTGTGACTGCACTGCCCCCCACCCAGGCCACAGCGCAGGTCTTCACGAAGACTTTGTGCTCCCTTCCCGACCCAGGAGGTGGCAAGCCCTCCCCGAAGTAAGGTGTGGTTTCTGGGGAGGAGAGGTAATCTAGATGAAGAAGCCATTTCAGGTCAGAGCACTTTTCTATCCCCACATGTCCCAAACCCACGGTGCTCCCTTCTGATCTCCAGAACAGCCAGGGCCAGACCTAGGGTTGGGTCATGAAGAGGCGATTGCAGGTTCTTCCTTTAGCTTTCCAGGGTGTCTACAAAGCAGTTCCCCATCCCAGCCCTCAGTGAGGTTCTGAACCCCAGGTCCTGCTGCTCAGTGCAGAACCCAGGAGTCCCTGCAGGGGACACTGTGCCCTGAAATCCTGAAAAGGGACCGAGCCGTGCCAAGGCACTCTGGGTTGCTGGGTCAAACTCACCTCCGCCTTCTCTTTGAGCCCTCCCCAAGCAAGCATTGGTGCTGAACCCAGTTGACAGTGAGTAAAGTGAGGCTCGGAAGATACAGTGAGCCCAGGTAGAGGTAGGCCTACCAGTAGTTCCTTTGTTCCTTTATTCCTTCAAACCTTGCGCTAGTGTCTGTGTTATCTCAGGCTCTGGAGTCAGAGTTCTCTTCCCACTGCGCTCTGCTCACTCCTATCATCAGACCCTTGGGCTTGGGCCAGTTGAGGTGACCTGGGCAGGTCCTGCCGACCAATTCTTGCCCCCACTCCTGAGGCACCTGATCCTGGTGCTGCTGCAGATCTGGGGACCCTGAGCCTGGGCAGCTGGTGCCTCTTCTCCCCACTTCCCAGCCCCTGTGCCTCCACCCCTACCTGCTGTTGGCATTTACCTATGAGTGAGATGTGATAAGCAGGTGAGGGGAGGGTGGGGCACTTCACCTCAGACCTCTTTAGCCTCTCCCGAAAATTCAAGGACAGTTGAGGCAGCCATCCTCAGCATAGGCTGTGGGAGAGCCAGCTGCCCTGAACACTGGGTGACCTTGGGCAAGCATGTGGCATTTCCCAGAGAGAATAACAGCAAGCCGCTCACTCGACAGCCAGCAGGGCAGATAGAGATCCAAGCTGGACCATGAGAAGCATCCAGGTGTGTCTAAATCATCTCAGAGGCCTCACTTTCCCCAGGGGGTTGGAGCCTAGGTCCTTGTCACACACCTCACAGGCAAGGGTGAGGAACCAAATGCTGAAGAGCAGAGATTTGAGTGACCGTCTGCCACCGGCACCGGGGAAACCCGTTAGAGGAAGACCTCCTCTCCTCCTCTCTAACCCGTAGCGGCTCCCATTGAGTACGGAATAAAGTAGCTCAACAGCCCAGCCCTCTGCAGTCTGGCCCTAACCCATCCCTCAGGCAGTCTGTACTCCTCACCCTGCTCCTCTCCTCCTGGCCCCCACCACATCTTATCCTCACCCTCCATCATGCTCTGTTCCCGTGACCAAGAGCCCACTCTAGGGTGGCTCGGCATCAGCTTCTGCCTCCACCTCCTCTTCTGATCTGACCTCGCTGGCACATAGTGGAGTGCTGATTTGTGCTGGTGGGTTGGTGGCTTGGAGACAGTAGTAGGTGTCTTCATGTGCTATGAGGGTGTCTGTACATCTAGACTCCAAGCTCCAAGAAACTGGGGCTGTGTCATCTCCGTGCCACAAATTGTCAAATTTAGAGCATCTTGTATACCACAGGTTGTAGAATACAGCTTACAGATGCATTTGGTTGATCCAGGGTATTTCACTTGTTTGCATTTGTTGTCAGTGCTAAAATATTTGGGTGGGGGATGATGGTTTCATATTGAAAAGTGATTTGGGAGCTGAATATGGGAAAAATTTGAGGGGGTTAATTTCACATTTGAAAATGATTTGGGAGGGGCTGGGGATTTAGCTCAGTGGTTAGAGTGTTTGCCTTGCAAGCACAAGACCCTGAGTTCGATCCCCGGCACCAGGAAAAGAAAAAAAAAAAAGATTTGGGAACCAGACATGGTAGTACACACTTGTAATCCCAGCACTCTGGGAAGCTGAGGCAGGAGGACTGCAAGCTCAGGCCAGTCCTGGGCAACTTAGTGACTTAGAGAGACCCTGTCTTAAAACAAAAAATTAGAAAAGAGCTGGGGATGTAGTTCAATACAGAGGCCCTGGCTTCAATCCCAGTACTATCCCCTAAAAAATAAAAAAAGATTTGAGTGTCCTTTTGAAAAAATCAAGCAATGTGGCAATCATAAGCCAGAGCCAAAGAATGGCTACCTTTTTTTAGACAGAGCACATTCTCCTCAGCTCACCCTGGCCCCCTGGCCTGTTTACTAGTTGACATGACCCACTGGCCCCTGCTCCTGGCATCGAGATTTGCAAGCACAGGGCGGAGGCTAGAGAGTCGTTTACTCAGCAGGTGACCTTCGCCTGTGTGTCCTGCATGTGCGTGTTCCCTGCCTCCCTGGGGCAGGTTAGAGCTTGTGCCGAGCAGGGTCCATCTGGGTCTGGAGGGCTCAGCACTGAAGCGAGGCTAAATTTCTGGGCTTGGCCCCATCTTGTGCCTGAGTCCCTGCCTATGCCGGAGCATTCTGCCACCAAAAACCTGTTTGCATTGTGTAATTTGGAGCAGAAGTCCAAGCTTCGAGGTTTTGCTAAGGACTCTTGGAGCAGAGTTACTGTGGGCCTCAGTTTAGCCATCTGTCCAGAGAAGAATTAGACTAAAGGTGCCCTTGGCTGTAGGCTTCCTTCTATCAGAAAATTGTTCTGATTTTCTAGGACCGAGTTCTAAATTTTGGTCTGGCTAGAGGGATGGGTGCCTGGATGCAGCAGTCTCTCAAACATGAATAAAACTGATGGGTGTTGCCAAGGACCTGGGCTAGGGGCCAGGGATATGGCCCTGGGAGGGGCTGTGCCATCTTCCTGGACAAAGAAACATGGCAGGCTGCAGTCAAAAGAGATGGTGCAGCCGGCCATGGTGGCTCATGCCTATAATCCCAGCACTCCGGAGGCTGAGGCAGGAGGATCGCTGCAAGTTCAAGGCCAGCCTGGGCTACATAGTGACTTCAAGTCTGGCCTGAGCTAGATACTGAGACCCTGTCTAAAAAAAAAAAAACAAAGCGATGGCAGAGCACCATGGATAAGAGCACAAGCTCTGGACTCTGCCTGGGTTGCACCTCACTTAGCTGTTGTGTGACTTTTGGTAAGTCACTCAACCTTCCTAGAACTCAGTTTATTTCTCTGTAAAGCAACGATAATACCAGATTCGTAGAGTCATACGGGGATAAGTGAGCTAAACCTTGAAGAGGGCCTGGGACAGAGTCTGCCCCATAAAATGTGCTCAGAAGCTGCTGGCTCTTATTGAAAGAGGCTTAGGCAAGAAGGTGACTTAAACCTTGGTGGTCATGCTTCTGTGGGAGCTGGCTAGGGGGATGGAAGGCTTTTGGTGCTATCGCCTTCGAGAGGCAGTAGTTTACCAGCCATAGGAGGGTGAGACTGGCCCCTGCTTGGAGGTGGGGCTGGGGGTTCAAGACTGAGAGTCTGGGAGAGCCCTTCTGAAGCCTGTCCTGAGCTCTGCCTGGGGGGCAGGGTGGGTGGCCTGGGAAGGCCCTCTTCAGTGTCAGCCTCTGCACTCCAAGTGAGGCCTGCGAGGGCCCATCCAAGAGTGATTGCTGGAAGCTCTGTGCCCCAGGCCAGAGCCCGGACCTATCTCCAACAGACCTAGAGCCTTTCCCATCCACTCTCTCTTCCCAAATCCAGAAAGCAGCAGCAGCTAGGCCTAGAAGGGCCAAAGTCCCTTCTCCAGCCTACCCGTCCTCCATCCCCCATTGTTTGGCCACACCTGGAGAGCAGAGGAGTCCATAGTCCAGCTCAGCCCCCACTGAGGAAGCATCTAATTGTCCAAGTTGGAAGGAAGCAGCGGAACAATTCTTAATGTCAAGTACACCACGCCAGGCACTGGACAGCAATGTTTCATTTAGAGGAGTGCTCCATGAAACCCAGAGCCCTCCACTATTCGTGAGCTGTGTGACCTTGGACGAGCCATTGCCCTCTGGGTCTTGGTTTCCTCTGCTGTAGGACGGGGTACTAACAGCTACTTCCTGAGGTGGTTGTGAGGATTGAATGAATTTATTGCAGGTAAATCACTTTAGCTGTGCCTGCTGCTTAACGTTTGAGCTTATGATTTCTTTCATACCCTGCCAGGGTAGGCAAATGAACTGATCCAAGGCCAGGAGGCCCGCTGTGACTTCCCGCTGTTCCCTGGGGCTTTAGCACTCTCAGCACAAGAGAGAATGTTCCAACAGCTGCTGCCATTGGGATGGCCCTGAGGGAGGGGGAGACCGGGGCAGGGGCATGGGTGGACAGGTCAGGCCCAGAGGGTACACAATGCCAACCCCACCTCCCTGAGCGGGAAAGGCCTTACCTGCTCCTGAGCAGAGGGTTTCCAGCTCACAGCCAGGGCTCTGGGCCTTGGGGGGAGAAGACCCTCGCCCCTGGGAGCCCAGGTGTCTCCAGAAGGGCGAAGAGGTCAGCAGTTAATACAGCTGGGTAGAAAGCACTCAGGACCCAGCTGTGTGGCTTGGACAAGGGGCCTAGCCTCTCTGAGCCTCAGACCCCTCCCTGTCTGTGGGAAAGGGACAATATCAGTGCCTGCTGTGTAGGGTCATGATGAGGATTAAGTGAGCGAATGTGTGTGAAGTACATGAATGGTGCCCACTGTTAATCTTGTCCCCAAAAGCCCTCAGCAGAAAGGGATTCAAGTTGAGGGCACAGGAGCAAAGGGCTTTACTCAAGTTTCCTCATCTGGGACTCAGGGGAGATTCTGGCCACCCACTGACCATTCCCGCACAGTTCACAAACCAGCAGGATTGAGCTGGGCTCCTACCACGTCCGGAACATAGGCACAGCTTCCTGCCCCAGTTCTCTGTTCACAGGGCACTGCCCAGCCAGAGCTGTAGTAGGAGAAGTCTGCAGCCCCCGCCAGCCCCAGGCACAGTGTGAGGGTGCTACCGTGGGCAGATCCGCAGGCCAGAGTCATGTGTCTCTTCGTTTCTCAGGGCCCAGCACACGGGTCAGCTGCCAGAAGGGTTTGCTCAGGCTTAGGATTTAGTGTGTGTCTCACCAGCAATGGAAGCCAGGTCCCTGTTGTGGCTCCGAGGCCCTCCGTGACAATGGCTGCCCCCTCCTCACCTCTACCCTCATCTCCTGCCCCTCGCCTGCTTACCCAGGTACCACAGACTTCTCGCTGAGGCCTGTGCGGAATACCCATCAACAGTTTCCTTCCCCTTTCCTGCTTTCTGTTTCTCTCCAGGATGTCTCACTGCCTGACACATATCTCTTACCTTTATCATCATCTGGAGCCAAACAGAACATAAACTTGAGGATTAGGTGGTTCATACAGCTCATAATGTATTCCAGATCCGAGAACAGGGCCAAGCATAGTAGGTGCTCAACAAATATGTATCGAATGTTCTGGAACCAGACATACTCTCCAAGCCCCTTCCTAGCTCTGAACCCTAGACACAGCATTTACTCTTTCCTTCTCTGAGTCTTTTCTTAGCTGTAAGAGATGTAATGGGAATAATAAACAGCTTCTCTGCGAGGCTACACCCTTGTCTGTCCCTCTGGGAAAGGGAGCCCTGCTCACCAGCCAGCGGTCCAGTGGTTCCCATGTCCACTGGTGGCCAGTCAGCCAGTGGCGGGTGACCACCACACCCACCGTGTTGTACTCTGTTGGCACTTGGGAAAGTGGTCCCAGGTTCCCACTTCCCACGAGGGCCAGGAAAGGCTGAGTACCTCGTTCAGCTCCAGGCACCAGCTGCAGGCAGGCAGTGTCACAGACTATTAATAGCCACCAAGGATGTGCCCGGGGAAGGGGCAAACTGTGTGCCAGCCGGGAGGGGTGGAGGCCGAGGCTGGAGCCAGATAGACAGCACAGGGAAGCTGCTGCCCCTGACTGGGGAGGCAGCAAGGAGGAATGTGTGCTTTCCCGCTTCTGTGGCTTAAGCTTGGGACAGTTCTGGCTCTGCCTTAGTTTCCTTGTCTGGGAAATGGAGGGGTCAGATGACCACGGTCTCTTCTTGCTCAAGCTGGTTCAAGGAATGAGATTTAACAGAGCCTGGATAACCTCCCCGGATGGAAGAGAAAATCAAGAAACCAAGTGCCTATGCAGAGTCAGCAACGGAGCCAGGGCCCGGTCCCCTGACTGAACAGTTTTGTTTCTTTGGTTTATTGGGGTTTTTTTTGTTTTGTTTTTAGTACTGGGGGTTGAACGCAGCGCCTTTGCACTGAGCTACATCTCCAGCCCTTTTTTGTTTTTTATTTTGAGACAGAGTCTCGCTAAGTTTCCCAGGCTGGGCTCAAACTTGTCATCTTCCTGCTTCAGCCTCCCAGAGTGCTGGGATTACGGGTGTGAGCCATCATGCCTGGCTCTGTCAGGCCAGTTCTTACCAAGCCTGGCTGTATCCCAGGCACTTTAAGACATGCTTGTTTCATTTCCACTGAAGTCTGCCACGTGCAGTGGGCATTTGCATCCCCATTGTGCTGATGGGCAAACTGAGGTTAGGCTGGCAGCACAACCTGGCCAAGGTCACACCACTAAACAGAGACAGTTAAGATTTGCACCCTGAAAGAAGACAGGGAAGCAATTTGAGAATATTCTCTTCCTTATCCTCCTCAGAACCAGAATAGAATATTTGGGGGTCTGCATTTGTGTCAAAGGACCATGGGGAAGAAAAGGTCTTACCTAGAGGCTCCTGGGGACCCTGACCCATGGGTTTGTATGTAGAAGTAGACATTTCCCAGGGAAGAGGGTCCTGAGTCTCAGAGTAATCCCTCAGTTCCCCTTTCTCTCCTCAGAGAGTCATTTGTTCATTCATTCAACAGGTGTTTCTGAAGTGCCCACTGTGTGCCGGGCATCATGGTAGCTCCTGGGGGATACAGCTGTGAATAAGTCCCTGCCCTTTAGGTGCTTAAGTGCCAGTCGGGAAGAGACAGTCACAATAAATGTCACAAGTCAGTAAATTATGTAATACATTTGAAAGTCATAGGTTCTGCTTGGGAAAAAATAGAGCAGGGCATGGGGGATGGGAGGGCAGAGGGCAGCCCTGGTGCAGAAGGTGTCCGCCAAGTAGAACCAAGAGGAGAGGAACTGTGCAGGTGTGGGGAGAGCTGTCCACATAGAGACACAGCCCCAGGCAGGGAGTGAGGCGAGGGGAGGAGACGGATCGGAGGGGTGCAGGGAAGGACTTTGGAATAAGATAGGAGCTGATGGAAGGTATTGACTATGGGGACCAGGAGACCAGTTAGGAAGTTAACTGTGGTAGCTGAGAGGCGATGGTGGTACAGAGCAGTGGGAGTGACCAGGTTAGGTGCTGAGGGTGGGCAGGTACCTTTATCGACATCTGGTGTGGATTTTAGAGTTACTTTATGCAAGCAGGAAGAAGCAAGTGAGAAACCTATTATTATTTTCCCCCATTTCAAGATAGTGTACTCAGCATCTGGATCAGCCTGGCCTCTTCCCAAACCGATATGGAGGCCCAGAGAGGTTGAGGGAGCTGGTGGGCAGCTGCTTCCCACCAAGAAGAGCCCTCCGCTACATGACTGGGGGCAGTGGCACAGCTCCTGGATGGCACTGGGCACTCCGTAGAAATTCAGACACACTCATCTTTTAACCCAGCAGCCACAGTTTTAGAGTTTATCATAGAGATATGTCCGCATGTTCTGCAAAATGACTTATATACAAGGCTAGCTACTCATTGTTTATGGCAGTAGGAGAAGGCTGGGCATGACCTGTCTCTCAGTAGGTGTTTGGTTAAATAAATGTCAAAATAGCCACATGTACCTTTGCAGCTGGAGAGCCCTGGTTTCAAATTCTGAGCAGTTCCTCTCAGTCTGGTTCCCCAGCCGGCTAGGGTCTCTCCTAGCATTGCCCCCCTGGTGCTGTCCACATCTCTGGTGCTGAAGACAGTGGGGCTGCAGGGAAGCCTGGACACCAAGAGCAAAGACAAGAGAAAAAGCAGGAGAGAGCTAGGCGTTCAGTCCCTGGTTCTGCTGCTACTCGTGAGCTGAGCCACTTTGGGCAAGTTGTTTAGCCCTTCTGATCTTCAGGGTCCTGTGAAATGGAGCTTCTGTGAAGACTAAATGACAGCAGCATTGTAAAGCATTGGCACACTGAGAAAATTAATGGTCATTTTTATCGGATCATTTTAGAGATAGTATAGTGGTTAAGCTTTTGAACACCACAGTGATGGTGCCTGAATGTGGATCTTGGCTCTGCTACTTCCTGGATGGATGATCTTGATCATGGACTGTGACTGCCCCCGATTTCCTCATGGGTAAATTGAAGTCAATAATAGTACTTATATTAGTCACTTTCCTGTTGCTGGGACAAAATACCCAACACAGGTTTATTTGGGTTGCAGTTTCCATTGGATTCAGTCCATGGTCAGCTGGCTCCATGGCAGAAGTAGCATGGTGGAAGGGCATGCAAAGGACAGCTGCCCATCCATGGCAACCTGGAAGCAGAGCAGGGGAACAGGGCAGAGAGGAATGGGCAAGGGATCCTGTACAGTACCCAAGGCCAGGCCTCCATGACCGACCCAGACACACCCAGGAGCATGCTCTACCAATCTGCCAGGTGTTCCTTAATCCAATGAAGTCACCATGTCTGGATTTACAGTCATAGCTCCCATGTCACGGGAGAATATGAGGATTAAATTAGTTCATGTACATGAGGCACCTGGGACATGACAGGGCTTCCCTAAGTGTTAACTGTTCATCATTACTTTCCTCTCCATTCTCATTATCCATCTCATAGCACCTCCAGCCTTTTGTCCATAGTGACCAGTGCTACTCAACGACTCCATCTCGGCTGTGCTGGAGGATGGGTCTGTCTCACCTTGTCCTGCATGTACCCTGGTTTCTTGCCCACCCTGCCACTGACTTACTGTGCAGGTGTGAGCAAATCACTGTTCCCTTCTGACATCAGTCTCTGCATCTGTAACATGAGGCTAATCATACTTCATGAGGTCCCTGGGAAAATAACTCTGCCTACAGGGTCACATCCAGGAAAGCCAAGATATAAAAAGTGACAACTTCCCAAGCACGTAAGGCATTATTCACCCAGCATTTGTCACACCCTGGCTAAGTGCTGGGAATAGCAAGATGATTAAGGCAGGGGCTTGCTTTCAAGGAGCACTTGGGTTTATTCCTGGGTTGCAGGTACGCTTGTCTAGAATCTTTAGGTGGAGAGTTATATAAGCCCAACTCAAACCGTCTAATTAAGCCAAAAAGGGAATTTACTGATTCATGAAATAAATGTTCAGGAGTAAACTTGCCATTAGGCACACCAGGCCTCCCAGTCACCAGAAACCTCTTCATCTTTCAGTTCTGCACCTCCCTCATGGTGGCAAAGTCAGCCCCAGCTGCTGCAGACCTGTGTCCTCCAGCTTTGCATCAGGGTGAGGGGGCTCCTCTTTCTTGATAGCTACAGCAGAAGTCCCAGAGCTCCATCTTGGTGGGTCTCCTTTGACCAAATGTCCATCTCTGGGATGGATGCATGAGTTGGCCAAGCCTGGGTCAGGCCTACCCCTAAAGCCAGGGTGGAAACCACCCTACGGAGCCGAGAGAGGGGCTGTTACTGAAGAAAGGGGAACTGATGCTGAACAGGAAAAAGAACAGCACATGCCCATTCAAGAAACCACTGAAAATGTGTGAGCAAGGCAGGGATTGAGTCAATTTATCTGACAACATATATATAAGAAGGATGGGAGGGAGGAACCTGGAGGCAGGTGAGAGAGGAGTACGGAGGTTGAGAGCTGACCCCATCATGCAGGCTACAAAATGCAGCTGCAGCCCTCTCTCATTGCAGAAAGCAAAATGAAGCAAGTGAGAGAGGCCACTGGGGTTCCCACTCTCCCCTCATTCTACCCCATGGTTGCTTTTTTCACAGGGGTGTTTAATAGTAATACTAACCAGAGAAGAGAGGCGGCCCACCAGCAAGGGTCCTCCAGGCACTGGATGATCCTTTCAGGCCGGCCTTTGTCAGGATACCCTTGGAGTTTGCTCATGCCAGGGACATGGCATAGGTCCACTGGCCTGAGGGAGGACACCTGGGATGGGGGCAGAGAACCTGAGGATTCTAGAGTGAGAATCAGAGAGGCAAGTCTGGCATCCCTTGATCCAACCTCACCCACACTGAGTCCCCAACAGACGGGCTCCCAGCCTCTGCTTGCATACCACCAGAGAGAGAGGACACACCTTCTCCCTGCTCCACCTTCTTTTGAGTTGTTAGCTGCCTGGGTCTGTCTGCCCTCAGGAGCCTCACAGGACACAAAGCAGAAGAGCCTGGCATCTGAAGCCCAAAGTCTGGAGTTCCTCAGCCCGTCTGTGACTCAGTAGCTGTCTTAGTCCATTTAATGCCACTCTAACCAAATTCCAGAGGCGATGTGGCTTAAAAGGAGTGGAAGTGTATTCCTCACCATTCTGGAGGCTGGGAAGTCCAAGGTCAAGTTGTTGGCATCTGATGAGGACTTTCTTTCTGCATCATCACCTGGTGGAAGAAAGAAGGGCAAGAGGAGGTGAGAAGGGAGCTGAAGTGGTCCTTTTATAAGTAGTCCACTTCTGCAATAGCAACAGCAACAGCAACCCATTCATTTGGGCAGAGCCATTATGGCCTAATCATCTATGAGAGATCCCACCTCTTATTACCGTTAAAATGGCAACTAAATTTCAACATGGGTTTTGAAGGGGACACTGAAACCATAGTTATATTGCTTTCTGAAAAAGTAGGTAGTAATAGTAAGCATCTACCCTGCTAGGATTGTTGTGATCATTATGTGATTTAACCCACAACAGTTAGCAAAGCTCTTGGCATATGATGAATGCTCAGTAAATATTTACTGGGATTATTACTCTCCCAAAAGATAGGATAGGAATGGGCCCTCCTCTCCACAGCCTTGTCACCCTTCCTTCCCGCTCCAGTGGTTGGATTCTTGCCACTTGGTCTTAGCGTCTGTGGCCACATTTGAGGCAGTTGAACACGCTGAGTTTCGTGTTTAGCTCTTTTGCTTACTAGCTGCATAACCCTTGAATTAGGCACATGCTAGCTGCTATAACAAACAAGCATATCTCAGCAGTCTAACGGTAGCTGTTTGCTTCTGCCTTGTAGACTAGTATGTGTGGGCTGTTCTCATTAGCATGAGGCCTTCCATGCCCCTCCGTTGGGCACCCAGGCACCTCCTCCCTGAAGCTCCACTACCTTTTAGGGTTTTGGAGTGCTCTGCGTCAAGCCTGCACCTAGAAGAAGAAAATAGAGAGGCCTTCCCTAATTCAGAGAAGCCCTGCCTGGCAATGACACTTGTCACTTCTGTTCACATTCCCACGGGGAACACCAGCCACCTGGCCGTGCCTGGATGTAAAGGAGGCCGAGCACGTGTTCCCTGCTGGACAGCCACTTTCCAGCAGCAACTTTGTGTTGTAGAAGAGGAAACACGTGCCGGTGGAGAGTTGGCCACTGTTGACTGACCACAAACAAATCACCCACCTCTTGGGCCTGTGTTCTCCATCTACAAAGTAGAAAGCATCACTCCATTATGGCGATGGTTGCCCGGCGCTGTAGGTTGTTAAAATCATTGAATTGTGCACTCACAGTGGGTGAGTTTTGTGCTCTGTAAGTTATATTTCAATTACGCTGTTCTTGTAAAACGTAGGCTGTTTGTTGCCCCTTCTCGGGGTTCTTGTGAGGACTCAGTGAGGGAAATTTTGCACAATTCGTGATACTACATGTGTGTGTGCATGCGTGTACACATATGTATATGCCTGTTTGTATGTCTGCATCTGCATAATGTGCGCTTATATGTGTGCATGTGTCTGTGCTTATGTGTTTGTGTGTAATGTTTCTGCACACATGTGTACATGCTTGTGTATTGGTGTGCATCTGTGTGTCTGTGCTTGTGTATGTGTTTTTTGTGTCTGTGTTTGCGTGTTTGTATTCATGCATCTGTGCAGGTGTGTATAAGCTCTGGTGTCTCTGTGTTTGCTTGTGTGCGTGCGCACTGGGTGTGGGGGCCAGAGCAGACCTGAGCTGGGCTCTGAGTTGGGTATAGCTTCACAAGGTGGCATCCAGCCCAAGCTGCCTGCCAACGGGAAGTGGTAGGCGGTTCAGTCTTGCTTCTTGCTTCTTGCTTGGGAAACCCTCCCCCACCACAGTGGCCTTCCTGGCATGTGGCAGAGTCACAACTGCTGCCATGGAGACCAGCGACCCCACCTGCCCTCGGCCACACAGATAGAAGATGGTGGGGCTCCCCTGGAGCCAGTGAAGACACAGCCATGAGGAGCATGGCCCAGTGTGACAGACGCAGCACTGACTACTTGGAGGGACAGATGACGGCGGAGAATCAGTGCCCGATGCTGCAAGCTCACAGCCTTTGAGTCTGCAGCACTGGGTGCAGGGACCACAGCGATGATAAATTACTGGGGGATCGAGTTTCCCCATGCCGGGCACTGACGCCTTCTCCCCTGCCAGGCCCTCAGTGAAGCAGATGTGTTGTGCCTCACTTGCAGCCCCCCATTCTCTCTTCCGGAGGGAGCTGCCATGCCTGCTGTCTGGCATCGCCACCAGGACAACTTCATGCCTGCGTAGTACCTCGTCCAACGCTGGCTGAAATTCTGCCCTCTTCCAAACCACTGTGTCCCATGCAGCTGCTGAAGGATGTGGGTGAGAAGTTCCAAAGCACCATGTCTTGGGAAGACACGGTGGGTTAAGTACCAACTTTGGAACCAATCCCAGCACCAGCTGTGTGAGGTTGGGCAAGTCATTTAGTCTCCCTGTGCCTCATCCTTGTCCTCTAAAGTGACGGTATAATAATGCTAAGACCTACCTTGTGGACTGGTGAAGACTAGAGGGCTGGTCCTTAGGACAGGGCCTGGCTGGTAGTAGGTACTATAGAAGAGCTTGTGCAGTATTTTTATTTTCTTCATTGTATGGATGTGTAAGCTGATGAGCAGAGGAGTGGTGTGACTTGCTCAAGGTCACACAGCTAAAAAGGATCAAGGTCAAGGCTGCTAAGCCTCAAGGCCCATGCTGTTTCTGTCACTCCCCACTGTGCCTTTTAAGTCACATGCATGGTAACTGGGTCAACCCTGGTGCCTACCTGGGGGATGACGCAGCAGCAGGGACCGACGGGACATGTGCCTTCATTCCTTGTCCCCTGCTGACACCTTGTGGAGAGGCAGGTTGAGCAGGAGGGAGGGGGCCCCAAACTGCACTGATGAACCGAGGAAACAGATGAACTAAGGAAAGGAGTGTGAAAGTAGATTCCGATCCAGCCCCTGCCCTGCTGAAACACCGCCCACCAGGCTCTAAGGCCCTATGAAAGGGACATACATGACCTGTCCAGATCCTGGTACTCAGCAGAGCATCCACAAGGGCAGCAGGGAAGGTGTCAGGAAGGGGGACTTAGGGATGTCAGACTGGAAGTGGCCAAACAGGCGGTAGGGTGGCTTAGGAATGGTGGAGGGAATGGATGGGGCCTCTGACAAGGTATGTAGAGAGGCAGTGTGGGTTGTAGGGCATGGGCCGACCCCAGGGGCCCAAACCCAACACCTGTGGCTGTGCTCCTGACCCAGCCTAGCAGCCACCAAGTGGGCCTGATGTCTCCCACCAGTCCCTGGGAAAGGGAAGATGCAGGGCGTGCAGCTACTTGCGGCTCCCAACCTAGCTCCTGGGGATGCAGAAACAGTCTGCAGCCACTGGGCAGAACTAAGCCCACAGAGGTAGGCACGTGTACAGTGTGCCTACTCTGCCCCAGCAGCCCCAGGGAGTCCACACACATCACAGGTAGGTGAGGAGAGCAGCCCAATGTCTCTTTGGGAGGGGGAGTTCAAAGCAAAGAGGCTGTGTGCTCATCGGACCCTTGTGGGGAGCCCTGCGCTGTCCGCAGAAGAACCCAGGGATGCACTGGCCCAAGAATGCCCATGGAGAAGCAGCCATCCCTTCCCCTGCTGGCCGCTTGTTTTTCCTGACTCTGGTCTTTATCACCAGCTAGGGGTAGACACTTGACAGGGCTTGGAAGAGGTGATCCCTGGCTGCCGTGAAGCCAGGGAGAGGCTACTGTAGGGAGATAGCACCCCAGTCTAGCCCACTTACCCCACTGTAACCTGGCTGGGGCTGCAGCAGAGAGACCCAGTGTGGCCCAGCTTGGAGCTGTGCCTGCGTAGAGATTTGGTGACAGGTGCCAGGCCAGGGTTGGAGTGTAGAGGAGGAGAAAAGACTGTGTTGCTGGGACCTGGCACAATTTCTTCCTGTGGGAGTCTGTGAAAGGGACTCATCAGGCTACAGACTAGACCCCGAGGGCAAGGATGATGGCATTTCAGATGGAGTCCCCAGTATACATTCTGATTGAAGTGAACTAGGAAAGAAAAGACTGTAGCTGGGGGTGGGAAGGCTCTGTTAGAACAGAGACCATGAACAGAACTGCTTCATGAATGGAGGGAGCAGGATGCTGAGGAAGCAGAAGGGGTGGGAGCCAGAGTTGGGGGAGGGCTCCTGCGCCCCAGCCAGCTGGGAGGCGGTGCAGATGGAGCTCCGCTTGCGGCTGGGTGGGAGGCCAGGAAGTTCCCTCCTGATGCTCCTTCTCTCCGTGTGAAGTGGGAGGCTGGGTCGTGCTGCCAGAGCGAAGGGGAAGGCAGAGGAAGAGGCTGTGGGGCTGGAGGGGGCTGCTAGGCCAGGGTGAGAGACCCCAAGCCCCCAGCTTGTGAGCCTCCTGCCTCAGCTGGAATTACAGGCATGCACCACCACACCAGCTGTCTATCATTTAATTTAAACCTCATAGCAACCCATAGGAAGTAGGTACTGTTATTGTATCTGTTTATAGATGAGGAAACTTGAGGCACAGAGGTGAAGTAACCTGCCCGAGGGTATCTAGCTAGTATATGACAGATCAGGGATTCAAACCCAGCTTCTCTCACATGGAGCTGAGGGGGGGTGCAGGAGGGGACTGGGGCAGTTGTGGATGCTGGCAGTGCTGGGGAGATGCCCCTGGGATTGGCAGGGGGAGGGAGGGAGGCAGGGCTGAGGCGGCTCCCAGCGGTAGCGACAGCCAATGGAGGGTGCAGAGACATGTACGCGCACACACCTCCACAGCACACCTGGAAAAGGCTTCACTCCCCTAGTCTGCCCTCCCCCACATCACCAATAAAAAATACAGGCCAAGGAGGGTGCCTGGAAAACAGGCAGGGAGGGATTGGGGACTTAAAGGGGCCAAAGGAAGCTCTTAGTGTGATGGGTATATTCATGACTTGAATCACAGTGATGGTTTCATGAATATACATATGTCAAAACTCATCAAATCATACGCTTTAAATATGTGGTTTATTGTACATCAAATGTACTTCAATAAAACTAGAAAAATGAAGTGAAATATAATAAAGTGGGGGGGATAAAGGCCCCACATCCGGCGTTCATTCATTATCACGCACTTAGAGCCTTCCAGAGTGGGTATCCTGTCCCCAGCCCTGGACTCCACCCCTGTCGCACCCCGCTTTCCATCGACTCCCATGGGCAGAGTTAAGGACACTGGCCCATTTGCAAACACACTCAGAATCCAACCCGGCCTGTGTGGACACCAAAGGCATTTCAGGCTGTGACTGGGGAGGGGACAGGCTGGGACTTTGTAGGGCAGAAACTGCGTCCTTGAGTCTTGAGTCAAGGGGGTTGTGTCCTTGGCTGCGCTGGTGTGTGCTCGCATCTGCACCACCCTGCCAGAGTGTGGAGTGAGGCTACCTGGCTGAAGTGTCCCCTCCCAGTCCTCACAGCCTGTGTCACCTTCGATGTGACATACAATCTGTATGTTTTCTTGTCCATCTCCCATGTGATATAAGCCCCGAAGGGACTCTTGACTGTTGTTCAGTGCTGTGTCTCCAGGGCTTTGATTCACACCTGGCCAACAGCAAGCGTTCATTAGTCCTTAAGAGTGGAACTGGGGATGTGGCTCAGTGATAGCGCACATGCTGGTGTGGGAGAGGGCCTAGGCTCGACTCCCATCTCTGCAGACAAAACAAAACTTGTGAATGGAAGTATGTGCACAAACTTGGTAAATGGACACGTCTTTGTGTGACATGAGTGTGTGTGTGCCTTGCCTGGCCCCGTATGGATGACAGCATGAGACTGGCAGACCAGTGGTGCCCAAGTGTAAGGAGAGAGTAACTGGCTTCAGCCTGGCCTGGGAAGCCTTGGCTATGTGACAAAGATGCCTTTCGCCCCCTTGTGGTCATCTTGTGCCTGGCATGGAGCCCTGCTGAGAGTTTCCTGGGTGCAGGGGAGACAGGAGGTAGGTGGAGGAGGGGACCCTGGCCTGATGTCACTCTTCATGTCACACCGCCCACAACAGGGAGAAGATGAGTGTGGGCTGCCCAGAGCCTGAGCCACCCCACTCCCTGCCTTGCTGTGGGCCAGGGACCACCCCTGGGCCAGGGGCAGGCGTGCCCCTCCTCACGGAAGACATGCAGGCGCTGACCCTCCGCACACTGGCTGCCAGCGACGTCACCAAGCACTACGAACTTGTCAGGGAACTGGGCAAAGGGACCTACGGGAAGGTTGACCTGGTGTCCTACAAGGGTACAGGTGAGTGTCCTCGGGGTGGGGACATTGCCAGGGCTCTCTGTGGGGGTCAGGAGGGCAGCAAAGGGGCAGAGGCAGTGGTCCAGGGGAGAAGATGGCACTTTCAGCATTCCAGGAGAGGGAGACCAAGCAGATGGAACAAGGGAAGTGTCTGGGGACAGGGTGGGCTGCTTTGGGGCCATCTGGGATGCCCCTGGGACCTCTGAAGCTCAGAGGAAAGACAGAACTGGTGGAGGTGTTTGGGCTGGTCCATGACAGGTGACCCTAGGGAGGTGGGCAGAGGTGAGGCTGGGTTCTCAGGATCAGGGCACCATGCTAATACAGTGGTGGGAGATGACCCTATGAGCCCAGGGTGGCCATCTCCTTTTCTCCGATGAGGACGCTGAAACCCAGACATTACATCACTTAACCAGTGTTTTAGTTTCTCTTCTCATTGCTGAGACAAGATACCCAACACCTAAAGTTAAAGGAGGAAGGGTTTATTTAGCTCACAGTTTGTAGTGGTCTCAGTCCATAATCAGCTGGCTACAAGGCAGGATAGCATGGCAGAGGGGCATTGTAGTGCAGGCAGGAGGCAGCAGCAGCAAGCAATGGCAGCAGCCCTGTTTCTGTGCTACTTTAGAGCAAGTAGCACTCACATCCAGGGTAGAGCACTCTTAATCCCAGCATTGCACCATTAATTCCAACATCACATCCTTAATCCTAGCAGCACACACTCTAGATCCAGCCACCTCCGAAAAGCCCCACCTATGACCGAATGAGGCTTTGTGGGGGACATCTAGACGTAAGCCATAACAACCAGGGTCATGCGGCTGCAGAGCCTTTGAACTAGGATGACAGCTTGGGGGTCAGCTCCAGAGCCTCCCTGCTCAACCACCAGGCTCAATGCCCCTATACCGTGGGCTCACGGTGGTGCCCATTCAACCAGTCAGGGCAGGGTCTGTGTGAGTCCCACAGCTGCACATACCAGAAGCAGGCGCCTCTGCCAACTGAGGCAGCAGGAAGAGCACTGGACACAGGTCACCTGATCGCTGCTTGGTCGCTGGATGGCATGGTGTGATTTAACCTCACTGTGCCTCAGTATCCTATTTGGAGAACACTGGTGCCCACCTCAGAGGGTCATTGTGACACATGAGTTATAAATGTGAGGTGCTGAAGGCAGGGCCTGCAAAGCATCAGCACTTCATGGAAACAGCTGAGTGCCCACATGTATACACATTCTTCCTTCATCCATTAAACAAATACTTGCTGAACACCTACTATGTTCTAGACTCGAGAGACACAGTGCGGTACAAGACAGGTCGCTGGGCTCAGGGAGCTGTGGGCAGACAGACAGACAAGACAAAGAAGTATAGTTTGGCAGGGAAATGAGAGCAGGGCCAGGAGGCAGCAGACCCTCAGGCTACTGTCCTCATGGAGGGTCACACTGGCACGGAAGAGCAAACCTATGCCCCTGGACAGCTGGACCCCTGCCTGCTTCGTGGCCTTTCTGCTCCCTGGGCTGTTTCCCATCTCTAAGGTGAAGGTGGTCATGCCAGCGGGGCTCACTGGGAAGGGATAGCGTGTGCAGACAGGGATGGGTATGTGTCACATGCAGAGACGGGGTCTCACCGCTGTTGCTGTGGCCCTTGCCAGGCACAAAAATGGCGCTGAAATTTGTGAACAAGAGCAAAACAAAGCTGAAGAACTTTCTGCGGGAGGTAAGCATCACCAACAGCCTCTCGTCCAGCCCCTTCATCATCAAGGTCTTTGATGTGGTCTTCGAGACCGAAGACTGCTACGTCTTCGCCCAGGAGTATGCACCGGCTGGGGACCTGTTTGACATCATCCCTCCCCAGGTATTTGGGACGGTGGCATAGAGAGGGGAGGTGGTGTTAGAGGTCCCCGGAGTGTGAGGCTGAGGAAACAGACTGTTTAATCAAGTATTTATTGAGCGTGTACTGTATATCAGCCACTGTTGCCAAAACTGAAGAAGAGAAAGGTTCTGCCCACATTTTAGTGGGGAACATATTCCATAATAGGCCAGTTAATAACAGACTGAGATGAGAACTCCAAAGGAAGCAGAGTGACGGGATCGAATCCAGCAGCCCCCTCTGGAAGTGCACAGAACAGGAGGTGACCCTGGAGCCGGGAGAGTGGAGAATTCCTGGCAGTAGGCTGGACTCTGCTCAGCCATCAGATGGCGGTGAGGCCTTCCAGAGCCTCGCATCCTACGGGGGAGGGGCATAGTGGCCCCTCATTGCGAGATCTTTATGAGACAGTGCCAGAAAAGGATTATCGCAGCACCAGGCCCACAGCTGGTGCCCAGTACTCAGTCACTGCAGGTATTTGTTTAAGAGGGGAGGAGGAGCAGAAGCTGCCCGGGCAGACAAAGCACTGGAGAAGTACCTGGCAGGAATGGGCAGGGCCACGGAAGAGGCAGGGGCAAGGCCCGCAGCGGATGGCAGAGAGAGGCAGTGGCGGGGGTAGGTACAGGGCAGGGCCGCCGAGGATGTGGAAAGGAGACGGCCCAGGGCGTGTGCGGTCACCCTGAGTGCGGCTCCTGTCCCGTGGCAGGTGGGGCTCCCCGAGGACACCGTGAAGCGCTGCGTGCAGCAGCTGGGCCTGGCGCTGGACTTCATGCACGGGCGGCAGCTGGTGCACCGCGACATCAAGCCCGAGAACGTGCTGCTCTTCGACCGCGAGTGCCGCCGCGTGAAGCTGGCCGACTTCGGCATGACGCGCCGCGTGGGCTGCCGCGTGAAGCGCGTGAGCGGCACCATCCCCTACACGGCGCCCGAGGTGTGCCAGGCGGGCCGTGCCGACGGCTTCGCGGTGGACACGGGTGTGGACGTGTGGGCCTTCGGCGTGCTCATTTTCTGCGTCCTCACGGGCAATTTTCCGTGGGAGGCGGCGTCGGGGGCCGACGCGTTCTTCGAGGAGTTCGTGCGCTGGCAGCGTGGCCGCCTGCCCGGGCTGCCCTCACAGTGGCGCCGCTTCACCGAGCCCGCCTTGCGCATGTTCCAGCGCCTTCTGGCGCTGGAGCCCGAGCGCCGCGGCCCGGCCAAGGAGGTCTTCCGCTTCCTGAAGCACGAGCTCACGTCCGAGCTGCGGCGCCGGCCCTCGCACCGCGCGCGCAAGCCGCCCGGGGACCGCCTGCCCGCCGCGGGGCCGCTGCGCCTCGAAGCGCCCGCGCCGCTCAAGCGCACGGTGCTCACCGAGAGCGGCGGCGGCTCGCGGCCCGCTCCCCCTGCTGCCGGGCCCGTGCCGGTGCCCGTACCGGTGCCCGAGGCCGGCCTGGCCCCCCCGGGGCCCCCCGGCAGGACCGACGGCCGCCCGGACAAGAGCAAGGGGCAGGTGGTGCTGGCCACGGCCATCGAGATCTGCGTCTGAGCCGCCCCCGCCGCCCTCCGGCCGGGCCGCCGAGCGCGCAGCCCAGCGGTGCGCGGGGAGCAGCCCTGGGCCCGCGCCGAGCCGGTCGGTTCGGGAGCTCGAGCAGCCGCTGCGCCGGCCGGAGGCAGTAGTGTAGACTAGGAGGCGCGCGGCCCGGGTATCTGGTCAGTCGGTCCCTGGCGGGAACAGCAACCAGAGGGCCTCCGCGGCCGGGAGGGCGGGTGGCGGCGCAGAAGAGCCCAGCCCCGCAAACCCGAGGATTCAGAGGCGCCCCGGCACGTACCGGCAGCCAGGGAGCTTGCAGGCCAGACTCCCCGACACCCCGCTCCTGCCCCGGAGCCCTATTGCCACTCCTGGCTTCTCCCAACCCTGGCAGATCGTCCCATAGTCCCTGTCCCTCTGCCCTCCCTAGTCTGTCCCCACCCCACTCTGGGCACAGAAGTGGCTCGAGGTCCTGGGCATTGGCTGGGAGGAAGGCAGCCGTGTCCTGCTCCTTCCCTCGGAGGCTGGAGGGAGAGACCAAGCGCCTGGAAAATGTAGCAGAACTCTGGATGGCGCGTACGTGCGTGTGTGCGGGCACAGACTGCAAGAATCTAGTGGGCCCTGCGCCCCCATTCGGCTGGTGAGGACACAGCCCAGGAGGGACGGTAGCTGGTCTTGGGCACAGGGCCACTGAGCCACAGAGTTGTAGGAGTTTCCCCCTCCCTCCCGAACCCCCCCCCCCCGCCAACCCTCCAAGGGACCCTGGCGGACAGAAGGGCTCCAGGGCGGGAGTCTCAGCTGCCCTTGCGTCTCTGGGGCAAGGGAGCAAGTGTGGAGCTGAGGGTGGACAGCAGCACCTTCCCAGGACCCTCTCCCAGTCCTCGCTGCCCCAGCCCAGACGCAGGGCCTGGGTTTCTGGCAGACAGCGAGAGGACTGTGCTAATAATTTCTCTTGGGTTTCTATTGGGGTCAGCATGTCAACCTCTAGGAGTCAGGCTGACCCCATCCATTCCCATTTCTCCCCAGTTTCTGATCCTGGAGGATGCAAGGGCAGGAGGCATCTAAGGATAGGAAGCGGGGGCGGGGGGGCCTGAAATTGTGAGTGGGAATCACTCCACGCAGAGGACAGACGCGTGGGTGCAGCATTGTGCAATCCGGTGACTTCGCATTCAGATGCCTCCCAGCCCCGCAGAGGTCCCCCCCGCCGAGGTCCCCCGCCAGGCAGCTGTCACCACACCCCTCAGGGAACCCATAAAGAGGCACCTGCAGGCACCTTCAGGCCCCCAAGCAGCAAAGCTGACACAGAGGAAGCAGCCTCATGATCCTGCCCTCTCTGTGGAGCCCTGGGACCCCCGCAATAACCTCAGTGTGGGTGAGGCCACACCTTCTGCTTGGCAGTGCCCCGCCAACTGGCCTAGGCTGCCTCTCCCAGGGTCCCTTCTGAGGCTCTGGGGCATTCGAGGGGGCTCCTGAAGAGCCAGGCTGCCTACAGGGGGCATCAACCATCCTCCAGCCTAGAGTTCCAACCTTCCTCATTCCCACCATGAAAGGGCTATAGGTCCCCCTGCCCTGCCCTGCCCGGGTCCAGTTTACAAAGTGTACGGTTGCCCCAGGGCCTGGCCCCACTCTCCTCGGTGTGCCCTCTCCTCGAGACCCCACCTCCCCGGTGGGCACGGGGCCCACACGCCAGGTAAGTAGCAAATCCTCCTTCTGCCAAGAGCGGACTCAGAAAGGCCCTGTCACTGCCCCGCCCTCGGGGCCTTCTGGCCTCTCCCAGCCGTGTCTTCTCCTTTTGCCTTAGGCCTCTCGACATCCTGATCTCTTGCAATAACAAGGAAGCGAGACTCCACAGTAGATGTCCCTCGCAGTGTGCCCTCTCTTTCTCTGTTGAGATCCCGTTTGGGAGTTTTCTCCCTCGTCTTAGTATCTAGGGTGTTAGAGCTGGGAAGAGACAGTAGGTGTGTAGCCCAACGCCCCCTCCTCAGAGTTGAAGACCAGCCTGGCCCACTGCAGGACTGGACCGGGTCAGGGATCTGCTCCTGCTCTGCCCTTCCCTGCCGCCACTGTCTCTGTTAGTCGGATTGGGATCCTTTGCCCCTTAGGAGAGGTGTCGGTCATGATGTTTACCTCAGTTTATGTCAGTGTCAAAGAAACAAAAAATAATAGCAAAAAATTAATAACACCATAGACATGGAGATTTAGAGACAAAAGAAAAAACCTCCCCTCTTGCAACTCCTTTGTGAAGGTACAGTGTGTACGTGTGTGTACACACATGTATGTGTCTCTGTCCCACCCTGGGGCAGGCTAGGTCAACCCCGACCTCTGTCCCTGTCCCTAGGTCCCCCACACTGTCCCGTTGTCCTTCGGTGCTTCCCAGAGGCCCCACTGAGCTGGCCTGTGGGGTGTGGGGAGCCCCCTGGGTGAGAGGTGGGGCACAGGTCAGCCGAAAGGCCTCCCACCAGGCCCACTTAGCAGAGCCCAAGGCTGCCTGATGCTCCCTGAGCCCGGGACAGTCCCAGTAGCTGGCATCAGTGGCCAAGCCCGGGGCGGGGTCCTGGGTGCAGCCCCAGACCTCAGACTTTCATGTCTTGACCTCCACCCACACCCCATGTGTTTGTAAATACTCTGGCATCCTTTGGCCCTGAGAAGGTTTTTAAATGTGTTATCTACTTCTCTAATCATGACAATTGCTATAAAATAAACAAAAGTTTAGAAAAATTACCCCAAGGTGGTTGTGTCCTGTCTGCTGCAGGGAAGGGGAGGGGCCACAGATACCACAGGCTCTCTAGAAACTCAGCTTGACTGGACAGATTGCCAGACTGCATCTGCTGCTGCCGGGCTCTTGTGGCCTCTCAGACCTCAAGTAGGCTCTCGAGTAGGGATCGAGTGCCTCGACAATGAGGACTTGGTTCTGCAGGAAAGGTTCTGAAGTCCAACTGCAGCTTGGAGCCCTTCAAACTGGGCAAGAAATAGAGGCAAAAGCCCTGAGGAAGAAACTAGGCCAATTCTTCCAGCCACCACTCAGTAGATATTTTCTGAGCATCTTTGGTGTCCCAGACCAGGTGAGAAGACAGCTAAGAGGAAAGCACAAGAGAACAGAAAGATACCAAGGAAAGAGTTGCAAGGAATAGTTAATATGTCAGACATTCACAGTGAACAGCTGATTGGCACACAGAAGGTCTCCATGGTTATGGCAAAAGCCATCTAAAGAGAGTAGTAAGGCCAGAAGGCCAACACAGCATGTGGAGGAATGATGAGAAGAAAAGGCTACAGTAGGCTCATTGGAGTAAACTCTTCGGGTATAAGAGGGAAATATGAGCAAGAGGAGACCTGGGGGAAGGGTCAGCTTTTAAAATACAGAAACACATTTTACAAGTTAAAAGGGTTAACATTCCTACAGTGACAATTGACTGTTAGGAAGTTTCCCTGGGTTTTAGTAGATATTCTGGTCGTCAGGTCGCTGACTTCACTGAGTTCCTTGCACCTGTGTGTCCTGTTTTGCTTTGTGCATCTGGGACCCTGCCTCTGTAGACTCCACAGCACTAAAGGAACGTCTGTTGAATATTCACATTTTAATACGAACAAAACACAAGTAGGAGGGTTTGGAATGCCCCAACGACTCCTGAGAAACATTGGCTTTGCCCTGTATGGTTGTGCATGCCTGAAATCCCAGCTCTCTCGGAGAGAGAGGCAGGAAGATCACAAGTCTGAGCACTTAGCGAGACTCGGTCTCAAAAAATAAAAACAGCAGGCTGGGGATTAGGTTCAGTGGTAATCACAAGCACAAGGCCCTGAATTCAATCCCCAGCACCAAATATATAGATAAATAAAAAATAAAAAGAGGGCTGGGGATGTAGCTCCGTGCAAAGACCCTGGTTTCGGTCCCCCGTACCACACACACACAAAAAAAAAGAGGACAAGGAGAAGAAAAAACATTAGCCTACTATAATGGCAATGTCTTGCTCTGCTAACCGTCCCAACCTCAGTACCCAAGACAATGACTAGCACGTAGGTAGGCGCTCGACACATATTGAGGGAACAATAAATACGAGCGTTTAAATGGACCGATTCTTTGCAAGCACAGTTTACATCCAGTCGGAGTCCAGATTAAATTCGCATTCCGGCTCCACCGGCCTCCGTTTAAGGGAAGCTCAGTTTTATGTGCCGTGTTAGCGCCTGTCAATCCTCGCAGGGGGCGGGGCGGGACCTCGCGCCACGCTTCTACGGCGGCGCAAACCGGCTTTAAGACCCGGAAGGAAGCTTGGAGGCGGGCGTGGGAGGCGGCGCGCGCATCTGACGTCATCAGCGCGCGCCGCTCAGTGGAGACGCTAAGGGACGTGCAAAAACGTGTCTCTCTTTCTCCGCCGCGCGTATGCACCGTGGCAGCCTCGATTCTTGCCGAGCCTCCTCAGCCTAGCGGCAGAAGCAGACAGGCAAGACTCAGTAAGTTCAGGCTAGGCGGCCGCGGCGCTGTGAGGCGGGCGGGTCGCGGCAGCTGGAACCCGGGCTGCAGGACGTGGTCATCACCTGCAACCTAAGCGAGCGCAGGTGCGGCGAGGAAGCCTACACGAATACGGCGACGACACCTAGGGCCCGGAAAGGTACCGGCACGCCTCGGGTTGGCGAGCTGGCCTGAAGGTTTTTGTGGTGAGGGTATAGCCCCTGAAAGGCCAGCTGCCTTTTGTACGCATGCGCGCGACGGGGGCGTTGCCCCGCTTGTGTTTCGGCGCTTCATGTTGTAGTTCCTGCGGACTCCCGCCAGGTGGGTCTTGCGCTTGAGGTAGTGCACTGTGGACTTTTCTTTCTACCTTTAAGCCTGGTAGCTCTCACTTGTTGGTTACTTCCTGCGGATCAGGCGATGTGCTGAAGAACTTTGAGAACCATGCACTTCTCACTTTGTGAAGTTGGATGTAATAATGTTTGCCCCAAGCCATAATATCTCTGCTGTATTGGGTTTTGCACTATTGCTGGTCCTTTCCCAAATTCACATAAGAACACATTTTTAAAAATAAGACTTTTGGGCCGGGGATTTAATTCAGTGGTTAGAGTTCTTGCCTCGCAAGCATGAGGCCCTGAGTTCGATCCCCGGTACCAGAAAAAAACTTTTGTACCAATACCTCTTAAATCTCATTGTCTTATTACAGTTTGGAAATCGCGATATTATTGTCTTAGACTCCGAACCAGTGCGCACATGTATACCCTGAGGATTTAAGTGACAGTACAGAAGGCCCCGTGATTTACTGGCTCTGAGACTGGCTGTGATCTAGTGGCACGTTTCCCTCTGTGTTTCCCACTTCTCTCAAGTGCATTCTGCTGAGATAAATTTAAAAAATATAACGATAGCACTTGTAAATTTGTCTAGAAAACATTATATAGCCTAGCTGTGGTGGTGCATACCTTTAATCCTAGTACTCTGGGAAGTTGAGGCAGAAAGATCCTAAATTCAAGCCCAGCCTGGGCAATTATAGCGAGACCCAGTCTTAAAAAATAAAATAGACCCTGGGTTCGGTCCCTAGTACTTTTTTTTCTACTTCTAGTTTTAATTGTATTTTTTAAAAAACAAAGATAACAGCGTTTTTCAGTGCGTGAATATCCGAATGTCCTTTGTGCAAGTATGTTTTTTTAAGAGGAAAAAAAAAAGCAACACGAACTTTGCCCTTACCCTTTCCATCTGTGTTTTTCCTGCTGTGTAAAAATCACTTTTACTTTTCAAAGCTCATAATAGATCCTTCATGAAAGCAAGTTTCTCTATGAAACAGCATGCTGTTACGAGTGTGCAACATGAAGGAAGTGTGCCATCATGCTAACTAGTGTGACCGGCAAAATAGAGTCGTTTTCGTAAGGGTAAGGCAGAGATTAGAATATTTATGTAATCAAAGTCCAAATAAACTTTTCTCCAGCTCAACCTGTGACAGCTTCTACCCAGGCACTCCAGAATCTGGATTCTTAATATTGTCTGTGATTTTCACGGTCCCTAGTATTGTAGTGCAAAAAAAGTTGATTGTGTACATATGATTCTAGTATATAGTAGAGGCTTCTTAAATGTGCAGTTATCATTAGTTCCTGAACAACCCCATGGATAGGTCAGAATTGGGCAATAGGTGTGTGCACCGTCTACACTAGTACCTTGAGCATGTCCTTAAATTCTGTGCCCTGTTCCTCAGTAGAGCAGCAATGAGAGGAGTTGGGGGGGATAGTTTTTATTTTTTTATTTTTTATTTTTTATTTTTGTACTGAGGATTGAACTCAGGGCCTTCACACTGAGCTACATCCCTAGTCGATTTTATTTTTTGAGACCAAGTCTCAAACTTGGCTATCTTCTTGCCTCAGCCTCCCAAAGTACCAATGTTACAGGGATGCCCAGCTACGAGTAAGAGTTTATAATTCTGTTAAGTATTTGGTTCTCATCTCACCAAAAAGAATGCATCATATCAGGCACAAAAGATATCTATTATTGGTATTGGGGTGCACCCTGACATAGTTCATCTAGTGAGCACATTTCCGTCTGCTTCCCTCTTCTCTCAAAATGCTTCTGAAAACATTTTCAGGTGGAGTGTACCACAAAATGAGGGAACTCTCTTCTTCCTCCACATTTTGGAGGGAGTGTTGTCTCAGTCTCTTAATAAATAACTGTATTGTCAATAGTGAACCATCTGCCACTGGGACTTTCACGTAAGTGGTTTTAATTATAGTGTCTGAATATGAACTATTGTGTTATTTCTGCTTATTGGTTTTATGGAAACAATTTACAGGCAAGGATCAGCAGCTTTCTGAAAGTGAAGGAAATGAGGATGATGATTTGGAGGCTGCCTGGAAGAAAGAAGTTGGTGATATTAGGCAACTTCAAAGAGGAGGCTAAGAAGGTTCCAGTTAATAGAGTGGAACAAGTAGGGTAGTCTTCATCAGGCCACTTGGGATAGTATATGTGCTGATAGCCCTGAGATCACTGATTCCATAACATCTGGACAGCTCTCTGTCTCAGAGAATGCCACATAGTAGCTTCATGGCTCTGTTAATTGGTTAATTACAGTCTCTCTGCAGTGTATTAGCAGTAGGCATGTGGAGAGGTAGAATGGGGGTGCACATAGCATTGGTTTAGGAGTGGAAACATGGCTTTGCAGCTTCCTTTGTAGGTAACAGTAGGCGGAATGAGGGTGTGTGTTACGTCCAAGAGGGACACCTGCCACTCAACTCTAGCCAGGAGTTGCCATTTGGGAACATGGGGCCAGATCGTCTGACTTTTCAAAAAGTTGAAAATTGAGAGAAAGTCTCTGATTCTAAAATGTCACCTAATTTAAAAATACTGAGAACAGTGAGCATCAAATAGATTCGTATGTAGGCAGGATGCAGTCTGAAGATCACTGCTTCATGTTACTGCATTGCATGGTTTGGGGATTCTTCCCAGTCAGATCTAGACTTTACACTCTTTACCTAATCAATTCACTGAATGTTTTAAGGTGGCTTGGCATGGTGGCACACACCTGTGATCTCAGCACTTGGGAGGCTGAGGCAGGAGGATTGCCATGAGTTTGATGCCAGCATGGGCTACTTAGTGAGTTCAAGGCCAGCCTGAACTCCATAGCGAGACCCTGTCTGAAAAAAAAAAAAATAAATAAATGAGGGATTGTAGATTTTTGTTAAAAAAAGAAAAAAAAGTATTAGTGTTTCACGTTTGTTACTCTGTTAGTTGCTGTTATAGGAAAATAATAGCAAGGTGTTGTGGTTGAATAAATCAGGACCTCACAAAAACATTAACTCCAGTGTCTGCATGAACAATTGTTTTTACCAAATGCATAATAACCTAGGAATCAGGTACATCATAATCTCTAGAATATATACAAAGTTGAGAAGACTCAAGTTATTTTATGGATGTTACCCATCTCAAGCTTTCTTAGAAAGTATGAAAAAATATGCAGAAACATTTTGGAACCCCAGTTTAAAGTTGAAAACAAAGGGACATTTCAGATTGTATACAACCTTTGAACTGTCAGTCACATGACTAGAGAAGAAATTACCAAACGAGCAGGCATTTTTTTTCCTTTAGTGATATATGTAAGGGTACACTTGTATTTACATAAACACTTGTGTTTAAAGATTTTTTTTTTTTTACCATCTAAGGCTTCCAGTTTTCAGTATACAACAAGTATATTAAAATATCTAGCTTAACTCATTTCAACATGTTAGATATGAGATTTTTCTGGTAAAGTCCAAATCAAGGTTGAATTTTTTGGGGGGAAAAAAGTATGGTTGTCACTGTTCCCATGGGAGATTGGTTCCAGGATCCCCTAAGGATACCAGAATCTGTGGATGCTCCTGTTCCTTCTATAAAATGGGGTAATATTTGCATATGAGCTGTACTCATCTACCTGTATACTTTAAATCATCGCTAGGATGTTTAGAATACCTAATACGATAAGTAGTTTTTGTGCTGTCTTTAGGGAATAATGGCAAGTAAAAAATCTGTATATGCTTAGTGCAGATACCGTTTTTTCCCAAGTATTTTAATCCAAGATTGATTGAATGTAGATGTGGTACCTGTGGATATGGAAGGCCACCTGTATTCTTAACAAATATCTCAGCATTTCCTTTGTATATATTCAAGGAATGTGACTGAAGTCCTGAAGAGTGAATTAGTATATATCCTGTTTTAACAAATTCCAAACAAAGGGCTAAACAGTTTTTTGTATCCATCAAGATTAACAGTACCCTTCTCAGCCCAAATGTTTTCCTGTTTGAGTTACAGGAATAGTGGGCAGTCTCAATTCAGAAAGTAGAGTGTATCTCCCCAGTCTACAGTACATGGTTGAAGTCATCAAAGCCGTCTGCCTCAGTGTTGTGAAAGATTACATGTTGTTCAGAAAATGCAATCCGTAGGAGGTGATGAAGACTGCTAAAGACCCATCACAGTTTCCCCCAAAGCTGGGAAATGTGACATAAGTAAAATGGGAAATCAAGTCACATGAATAGAGAAGAAATTATCAAACTAGCAGGCATTTTTTTTCCTTTGGTGATTTTACGTACGTGTACACTTGTATTTACATAATCAAATCAAATCAAGATGACCCAAAAAAAGGGAACAGAAACCAGCAAGTGATGCCAGAGAATAATGAGGAGGAGCTGGGGGAGACAAAACCAAGATCAGAAATGCAGGCGGTAAACGAGGGGGGCGCTACACCTGAACTAGCCAGTCGGTTCACAGAAGGATCTGAGTCAAATGAAAATGCCCTCATAGGAGTCACCTCGTGCTGGAGGCGGTTTGTCAACCCAGGTTCTCTGAGGCGGTATTGGGGTTCTTTGTAAAATTATGACCTACAATATTGTGACCTTTGTGTGCTGCGTAGTGCTGATCTCACAGTAGTGAGCAGTGATCCCTCAGCCTTTTATGGCAGTGTGTGGGGGCCCACGTGCTGTCACACATGGGTGGGTAGTAGTAGAACACTTGCCTGTCCCTCCTGACAACCCTCCTCAGCTTCCCCTCAGGCTGTCCCCGCTTACTTATGGGAGGGAACAAGCTCTGAGAAGTAGAAAATCAGAGAAATTTGCATTCTAAGGAAGGAAACGATTTTATGTGCCACAACTCAGCTGTGCCCTGCTACTTTGTTGTAAACATTACAGAAACACAGATTACATAGGTTGGAAGTGAATTGTTTTGAAATGGTTTTGTACTTTTTTTTTTTTTTTTTGGTGCTGGGGATCAAACTCAGGGCTTTGTGCTTGGGAGGCAAGCACTTTAATCACTGAGTTAAATCCCCAGCCTTGTTTTTTTTTTGTTTTGTTTTGTTTTTGTGGTGCCGGGGATCGAACTCAGGGCCTTGTGCTTGCAAGGCAAGCACTCTAATCACTGAGCTAAATCCCCAGCCCCCCAGCCTTGTTTTGTACTTTCTGTGTTTTTATTTAGTCATGTCTATTTTTATATTAAGATTTGTTAGGGATATCGGGAGCCTGAGGCAAGAGGATTGCTGTGAGTTCAAGGCTAGCCGGGCCACATAGTAAGTTCAAAGCCAGCCTGAGCTGCATGGTGAGACCCTGTCGCCAAAAAAAAAAAAAAAGGATTTGTTAGGAATAAATTCAACAATGCATTGCTGCCATTTTCAAAAGTAAGGTGTAAGATAAAAGAGGACCATTCTAGGAGTTGGGGATTTAGCTCAGTGTTAGAGCGCTTGCCTAGCAAGCCCAAGGCCCTGAGTTTGAGCCCCACCACCTCTCCCCCCAAAAGAGGACCATTCTAGACATTGACCTATGAGCATTTCTGGTAAGGTTACTAATGAAGAGTCAGTCTTTTGAGTTACTTCTGTATATTAGTAGAGCGAGAATGTGAAGCAGTTCTATCTTTACAATGAAAGTTACTTCTCCCAGCTTATACAGATTCATAATCCAAGTTGTCCTGTTCCGTTGTACATTGTCTGTGTTGTGCAGTTTAGAGACCTAGTAATTGCTCCAGCAATCACAGTTTGGAGCAAATGGCTTTTTAGGTATCAGAACAGGGTAAGCCTCTTGTTAAACAAAATCATGTGCAGTGAAAAGTTTTAAGAAGCAAATTATTTTGCAACGGATCTTACCCCTCAAAGAAATGTACATGGTTGGTGAAAATCTCATGATGTCAACCTTAAAATGCTGAGGCAGGTGTAAGAAATTGAAACGACTATACTGTCAGTTCAGTAAGTTGATTTACTGGTGATCCATCACATGATGCTCAGAAGATTTTGTGTAATTAGCTGGGAAACAGCCTTTCTACCTGGCTTGGTGAGTAAACAGTTCATGAATATTTGTCATTCTGTAGCATTTGTAAGATTTGTAAATAATGACAAAATTAAAACAATGTTTTCTGCTGCTAGGAGTCTCCCAAAACAAAAATCAGTATAGCCAGTGTTGTGTCTTCATACCTGAAAACCAAAAGTGTGTCAGCCGCACTCCAGTGCCACAGCAGTGCCTGGGTGTGTGCCATCCTGGCGCTGACAGTGTAGCGCACTGCTTTCCTCACAGAAATGCGGCTGTCAAGTACAGAAGTGGTTAACTTTAGTGAGGCTCCATTTGTGCAAGATCGTTAACAGCAAAAACTGCAGATGTCTCCTGCTGCACACAGAAAACGTGGTGGCTGATTGGGAAGTGTTCTCACAGGGCACTTGAAAGGTGAGTTGCCAGAGTCCTTACAAGAAGGAGAGGTCTTGCTGAGCGCTTGAGAATGAAGAACGGCTGTAGAAACTGACCTCTTTCGCAGACATTTCCATCCCGTAAGTGAACACGTTTCTGCAAGATCCTAGAGCAAAAGTCAAGCAGCAGCAACTTGCACTTGAGAATAAAAAGGACCAAAGGCTCAAGGCTTGGGAAACCCCACCTGGAAGAAAGGCAAAGCCAAATGAAGTAGAATTTCTTCTTTTCCTCTCTGGTATTTAAAGGTGCTTTCAAGGTTTCTTCCAGGTAAAGTGATTGAAAAAGGCAGGATACAAGCCATCAATGTAAACTGTCAAAATTGAGAATGTTAAAGGGCTATAAAATTGGTTTTAGAGATGGGTTTGTTCTTAAAAAGTTGGGATGTGTAAATGTTATGGCTTCCTGCTTGCATGGCTGTGCCTTATTTAGTGGCTAGAGAGCATGGGGACGTATTTCTACCCTCATACTTAGGGGCTCTGTCTGGCGGGGATAGGGATGCAGAGTGAATAGGTAGGACGTTGGTAGTATAGATGGCCCTGGAACTTCCTTAGTTATTTTGTTTTTTGCGGGGGTGGGTTGATTTATTTGTTTTGTTTTTGAGACAGGTTCTCACTATGTAGTTCAGTCTGGACTTGAACTCAATATGTAGGCCAGGCTGGCCTCAAACTTACAGTGATCCTCCTGCCTCAGCCTCCTGAGTGCTGGAGATGAACCCAGGACCTTGCTCATGCTAGGCAAGCACTCTGCCACTGAGCCACCACTCCAGCTCATTATTTTCAATTTTGGGATGGTCTCACTAAGCAGCCCAGGCTGGCCTTGACCCTTCTGCATCTGCCTCCCGTGTAGCTGGGCTTACAGGCACACACCCTTGCACCTAGCCTGGAATGTTGGCTCTTACTGAGTCTGACGTTATCTTGAGAGGATCAGAGTAGTGTTGGTGGCATTTGGGGAGCAAGAAGGATAAAATCTCAGTGCCTTCTTCAGCAGACTTGCTCAGAGACAGATACTTTATTTTGATAGTGCAAGACAGAAGGGCTCTGGAAGTAAACTGACTGTATGCCTGCGGAGCACACAAGTATGCAGGACTAGCTGGGCTCTTGCTTTGTGAAGCTGCTGCTCTACAGAACAATTCTGACTTTGTATCTTGTTTTTAATCACCTTTTTAGTTTGTATGTGGTGTAGCATGAGTGTGATGCGCTGTTCTTCCCCCACTGTAAATACTGAGTTCTCTAGGAATCTGTGTTCATTCCCTGAAAGATTTGCTTTGTTTCTTTTCCCTGACATTTTATAAATGATGATATTCCAGGATGGGAATTGAGCATGTTTTGTTCTTTTAGGTTTTGTATTTTTCAAAATTACAGTCATTTTAAAAAAACAATGCTTCAGCTGGGGATTTAGCTCAGTGGTTAGAGCGCTTGCCTAGCAAGTACAAGGCCCTGAGTTTGATCCCCAGCACCAAAAAAAAAAAAAAAAAACTTTAGTGTTAAGATTTCATGAATTTATTTTGCTCTGTTGAGGAAAGAGTTAAACCTGGTGTTTTGAAACATGTTTCTCCAAGGTTAAACATAATTTTCAGTATTATTTTTACTTATATTTTGCTTTTCGAGGGGATAATATTTTGCCAGATGATATTCAGCTTGTTTTTCACGTTTTCAGCAATATCAAATAAATTTGTTCCCTAAAAATTAGTGTTCTGTACTTTTTCTTTCTGCCTCTTATTAAATCTCTTGCTTTAGAAAGACAAACACATAAACAGAACTTCAATCACACAGGAAATAATCAGCAAGAATCAACAAATGGAAATGGAAGTATATCAGACTAAAAAGCTTCTGTACAGCAAAAGAATCAGAAGAGTGAAGAGAAAACCCACAGAATGGGAAAAAAATTTTGCCAGCTACTCAGAGGACTAGTACCTAAAATATACAAAGAACTCAAATCACCTAAAATTACAAAGACCCAGTCAAGAAATGGGCTAGAGAAATGAACAGACACATCACAGAGAAAGAAATACAAATGACCAACAAATAAATGAAAAAATGTTTAACATCTCTAGCCATTAGAGAAATGCAAATTAAAGCTAAGGTTTCACCTTACTCTGGAACAAATGACGATCATAGGAAATCAAAAATAACATGCTGGAGTAGCTGTGGCAAAAAAGGAACCCTCCTACATTGTTGGTGGGAATGCAAACTAGTACCAGCACTGTGGAAATCAGTCCAGAGATTTCTCAAAAGCCTGAAAGTAGAAATCTCATACAACCCAGCCATTCCCCTACTAGGTATCTTCCCCAGAGAGCTAAAGACATCATACTACAGCGATACTTGCACGCCAATGTTTATAGCAGCACAATTCATAATGGCTCATATATTTTCTTAACCCACCTGGACATTGTAGGGTAATACTCCTTTTCCCTTGCAGCCCAGTTTAATTTCTTGTCCTTCTGATTGGCACAGATTATTCCCTACAAAGAGGACATGTATATAAGTATATAAAAATTCATTTTCTGTAGTTGTCTATATTGTAAGAATGAAATTTAAAATTTGATCTTGTGGAGTTGGGCATTTAGCTCAGTGGTCAAGTGCTTGCCTAGCAAGTGCGAGGCCCTGAGTTTGATCCCCCCTGAAGATTAGATCTTGACTGATTTTCCCAGGACAAGAACTCATATTCTGAAACATTTCAGAGCAAGTCTCTGTCTTGGCCGTGCACTAGCCTCACCTGCAGCGTTAAAATGCAGCTACTGGGCCTCATCCTCAGGCTTTCTGATCCAGTCGGTGAGGGGAGGGATCTGAGAGCTGCTATTTCCACCAGATTCCCAGATGATCCTGATGCTGCTGGATTGAGAACTACACTTTGAAAAATACTCCTTCTAGACTCCATTAGGTGCTTCTTGGAATTAATTCCTCTCAGGGGCTCCTTCCCAGTGGAAAGATGAGCAGCCCCATTCTGAACCTCACCAACCCCCTAATATCCCTGAGATTTCTCCTGTGCGAGGAGGAGGCAAGAAGACTGGAGTAATCATGGTCCACCTTCATAAACCCAGTCAGGCAATCAATCCACAAGTGCTTTTGTTTGTCTTGTTTTGTTCGAAGTACTGGAGATTAAACCCAGGGCCGCCTTACTGAGCTACATCCCCAGCTACTTTTTAATTTTGAGACAAGGTCTTGTTAAATTGCTAAGTTACCCAGGCTAGGCTCAAACTTGGTGCTCCTCCTCAGTCATTCCTAGTGCTGGGGTTAAAGGCCTGCACCACCATGAGCAGCTACAGGTTCTGATAACTAGCAGCAAGGTAGGGTATTCTGGGAAACTCCATAAAAGTTTATAGAGCGCTGTGAGGGCCCTTCAGGGGCTCCATGGACAGTCCTAGGGCCAAAAGTCCCCATATGCAGTCAGCTCTTCTTATCTGCCAGGTCTATATCCTCCAACTCAACCAACTGGAGATTGAAACTGTTAAAAAAAAAATCGCATCTGTACTAAACAGACAGGCAAATACTACACCACTTTATAAAAGGGACCTGAGCCTCCAAGGATTTTGGTGGCCTCTGAGGTCCTGGAGCCATGGATACCATGGGGCAGCCATGCTAACTTTGACCTTTAAATGACCACTTGCTTCTGTCCACAGCCCCCATACAGCGCCAGCCTGGTCTGCACCCCCCACTAGCCCAGCTCCCCAGGCTTGAGCAGCTCCCCCCCACCATGTAGTGCCGCTGCTGCTTAAATTTAGATCTAGGGAGTGAGTTGCCTGTGGCCTAGGGAAGAAATACAAGTGGTTTCCACTGCAAGAATATTAAAATAGGGGGCTAGGGATTTAGCTCAGTGGTTAGAGTGCTTGCCTTGCAAGCACAAGGCCCTGAGTCAATCCCCGGCACTAAAAAAAAAAAAAAAAGCCAGGCAACAAATAAAGGAACTTGAAGGGGCAGGTCTTAGGAAACTTAATCCCACAAATATTTGTTGAACTTCTAGTTGCTGGACGTTGTTCCAGTCATGTGACAGGACAACCCACTGGTGCACTGCCACGGCTGCACTGCATGCTGGGACTGCAGCCCACCTGCTTGGTGGGGGGAGCAGCAGCAACAGCAGTTGTGGCCGCCAAGGCACCTGTGTGTGTCAGGAGAGCGGGGGATAGGGTGCTTTTCTGGCTGCCCTCCCTCACCAGGACTGAGGGAGCGAAGACCATTGAGTCACACCCCTCTGCTCCAAGCTCTGGCTGTGATAATCCCAGCTCTGAGAAAGAATCTCTGGCTCCTCATGCCCCGGCCAGCCCTCAGCCCTGGCCACGTACAAGCTGCTTCACACCAGCTTTGAGCCCCAGCCTCCTGGCCTCCTCTTTTCTGCAGTCACCAAGCTCCTCATGCCGCATGATTCCGTGTGGGACTCTCTGCCCTGGACAAGTCATGCCCACTCTGTCCTGTAGGTCTTAGCCCTAGCCCTCAACCCAAAATGTCACCGAGACTACCTCCTGCCTCCCCATCCTCTGCCAGTCTCCTTGTTACACCCTCCCCTGAGACTCAGGCTCCTGCCATCCAGGGCAGGTCTGTCGTTGTCGATGACTGGCTCCCCACATTGTCCCCGGGGCCTGCCACAAATAGGACCTGTTGGACAGTTCCTGGAATTCCCTGAGGACCACTCAACCCATTGTTCATTCATTCATTCCCTAGGATTCCATCCACCTGCCAGCCCCACCCTTCGGAGCCCCCAAGAGAGTGTGGCAGAGATCAGCCAGCTCTTGCCCTGACCTCGGGAAGTGCTGCCAGACACAGGCATGGTGAGAAGTGCTGGGGTGTGGGGTGAGCAGAGGGACTCAAGAGAGCCCAGAGGAGGTGGCTGCAGGGAGAGCTTCCTGAAGGTGGCAATCCCAGAGCTGGCTCTAAAGGATGTGCGGATGGTGTGGGGCTGCATGGCTGTCAGCACAAGAATCCAGGGCTCAGCTATGTCAGGACCTCTCGGACAGTCGCAGCCTCCCACTCAGGAGGAAGCAGCCAAATCTGTACTGTGCTACCTACGAGTTTTGTGGAAATGGTTGGGTGGCTGCCCCTCCTGGATCCTCGGGGCCTTCACCTGTAAAATGGGGATCGTGCCTCTTTCCAGGCAGGACCACGAGTGTAAATGCAGAAGTTACAGCCTTGCACAGAGCCAGCCATGCTCACACCTAACACATACAGCAGTTGGGGCATGAATCCATCCCTGCCAGCGCACTTCATGCTCTGTGCAACCCCAAACAAGTAACTGAATCTCTCTGTACCTCAGTTTCTGGTCTGTGAAATTGGGTGTTGTGGGGACTTACAGGGATCTGCACAGCAGTTCCTGTGCATAAAATGTCTGATTATCTTTGGGTTATATATTTGGCAGTGTAACAGCCCACGACCAGGGTTATGCAGCTGGCTTCTAGGTATGTCCCCTCTGGCCACAGACCCAGCAGGCCTGTGCCACACGCTGGGATCTTCCTGGACCAAAACCTGACCACAGTTTTGCATATTTCTTCATGGGCTCCGACTATGTCAGGGGTGGGGACCTTCTAGCCTGGGCCCGAGTGTGCACTCATACTGGTCAGTGGCATCCAGGGCCAGTGCTGGCCACCCAGGCCACGGTAGCAGCCACTGGTCATAGGGGTCCAGGTCCCCACACAACCATGGTCCCCGCCAATCCCGAGGTCCCATGCTGGTACACGTGACCTCCTGGACGCTGGGGGAAACGAAGGTCAGAGGCTGCAGGTCAAGATTTCCCAGCCCTGAGGAAAGGCCCTGGCCTGAGAAAGGGTGCATGTTGGACCCTGTCTCAATTTAAATCCTGTTTCCTAGGGGTTGGGGATTTAGCTCAGTGGTAGAATGCATGCCTTGTAAGCACGAGGCCTGAGTTCAGTCCCCAGCACCGCAACACCCCCACACCAAAAATCTAAATCCTCTTTCCTACCTGTGTGACGTTGGACAAATTACAATCCTCTCTATGCCTCAATCTCCTCATTTGTGAAGTGGAGGATAAAGTGAGCACAACTCACAAAATAAAGTAAAATAGTGTACACAAAGTACCTGGCACGTAACAAGCCCTAAGTATTACAGACGTCCTCTTCAAGGCGGCCGTGAAAGGAAAACGGAGTCCCAAACAGACCACAGCATGAGAGATCAACCACTGGGCCTTTGCACAGGCTGCTCCCGCTTCCTGGGATGTCCTGATTCCTAACCCCCCACCCCATCAACTCTAGACAGTCAGACTGCATGTTGTGCATCAAGTGTTGGTCCTGCCAGTGTTGGTTACTGGGCTTCAAAGAGGCGCTAATAGAGTCTGTGGCCAAGGAAAGCTCCTCTGGGGGCATCCCAGTCCCTGGACCTCGTCTCATCACTCCCCTAGACTCTGGCTCAGGGCCCTGCGTATCTCCTTTTATTGTTGCTGCCCAAAAACAGCTTCCTTCCGGTCAGGGAGACCCAAGGTCTGGGGCTCTGCTTCTCTGGATCCTAGTGCAGCCCTGCAGCCGACAGGCGAGGAAGAGGCAGGGGGAAGGCGACTCCCACACTCACACTGCCCACAGCTTCTGACCCGCAAACCAGTGCTCCCTCCCCCACCCAACAGCAGGGAAGGAGGCCTGCTGCGTGCCAGGGCCCAGCACAGCCGCCTCCCACCCAGGCCTGCTTCTTGGCACCTCCTCTGCACAACCCCAGAAGCTGGGGATAGCAGAGGTCAGTGCCTGACATCTGTTTGTCCACCACGACTCTGGAGTCTCTTGGATGTGTTCATCAAGATGACTTGTTTGAGGAGTACAGACCAACACTAAATCCAAGCATTTTTTTCTCCTCAGTGGAAAAAATAGCATGTTAGTGTAGGGGGCTAGAGACTTGTCAAAAAGAAAATGTAAAAAGGAGTTTGGAGTTCAAAGCTTCACCCTCCTCTCTGGATGACTCTCTCAGAGGTCCACACATCTGCCTCAAACCTTCCATAGCTCCCGTGGGTCCCCGGTACCCCAACACCCAGTGAGGGTCACCCCCCATCCCCCACTGCGCATCGTGTCCTCTACATGAGAGTTGGGCACCGTCCCTGCAGCTACGCGCACCACTTGTTCTGCCGTGCATCTGCCTCCCCCATGCAGGTGGCTCCAGGGATCTTTGTCAAACCGTGTGCTTATGGGGGTGACCTTCCAGCCTGTGCAGTTCGAGGGCAGGCCCCTGACCTGGGCAGCTCTGGATGCCTTGGCACGCAGCGGGGGCTTCTGGGAAAGGTCTGTGACCTCTGGATCCACCAAGCGCCGTGGAACACACCCAGCAAGGGCCCTCTCCCACTACCACACCCTGAAGCTGTCCACCGCTGTCTCTACCTCTGATCTGACCACTTTGGGGTCTCATGTTCCCAGGATCTGGCAGCCCAGCATGGGGTGGACACCCCACTGTGTGTGGACCCAAAGGAGACTCCTGTTGTGCCAACATAGGACAGGTATGGCTGCGTCTGCTTCTGCCCATGGGCAGCCTCCTTCTGGAGGATCAGGGCTGCCTGCTTGTATGAGTGCTTTATGCACGTGTCCAGGCGGTGCGTGAACTTGCCCTGGGGCTGTCTCAGGTGTCCCCAGGTTGTGCACACATGTCCCCCCTCGGAGCATCTGCTGCGTCTGCAGCATGCATCCTCGTGCACCTAGCCAGGAGCCAGGCACCTGAGCCCCAGCGGAGGCTGGGCTGGTCCTGTGCCTGGGCGTCACTGTGCTTGAGGTGTCTGTATGCCCCCTGAGTCTATCTCTGCACCCCAGGAGTGGGTCATCAAGAAGGTGACCTCTCTGACGGTGCCCCTGCTCCCCTGCTGGGGTCCACCTGGTGATTCTGCCTCAGACCCACAGACTGCAGAGCGATGGTCTGTTTGCTGGACTCTGGAGGGGTGGGGACCTCGGGTTGCTAGAGAGGATTACAGTAAGAGTGGAGATCTGGGTCCATGAGGAAGGGAAGGGCTTGTTCTGAGTCCCTGAATGGAGTGGGGGCCCTGGAGAGGACTGGGGACAGGCTCTAGGCACCTGAGAAGGATGAGTGAGTAGCATCAGGAGAGAAAGGAGAGACCACAGGGCTCTCTGGTCCCTAGAGAGGCTGGAGGAACCTGGTCCTCACTCACCTGTCTGGGTCCTGGTCCAGGGCACAGCAGCACCAGCAGCGTTATTGGCGGGCACAGAGGTAGTGGACCCATCAGAAGGTGAATGTGGGACCCAGGCCAGCACAGCCACCGAGCAGGGCCAGCCCCCAGCTCCGGCCCTGCCCAGCCTCACCTGCCAGTGGCCAGGGGGAGCCAGGCAGGGCTGGCACCTTGGGCTGTGCAGTGTCCCTCCCTGATCTCCGTGTGTTTTTTTGGGTTTTTTTGTTTGTTTGTTTTTGGGGGGCTGGGGAGGAGATGAGCAAGTTTTTTTGTTTTTTGTTTTTGTTTTTAATGAAAGCTTCTATTGCAACCAGCCAATCAATGAAACAAATCCATACACAGAAGATAATGGAAGGAACTGTGGCTCCTTTCTGTCCCAGGCTACCTTTGCCATAGACTGAAGTTCTTGGAATTACTTGAGTCCTTGAATTCCTGATAGTACTTTCCATAAATTTCTGAGAATCTTGGATTGACAAAACCAGCGCAATCTGGCTTAGTTTTTCAGGTCTCAGGATATACTTGGGTGTCTGGAGGAAAACTGTAAGAAAGGAAAAACGTCCCGCTTAACAACATTAGGATGGCACCTAGGGCTGCCACTAGCATGGCACTCCCCATTCTCTGAGTGCTAGACTGCAAGGGCACATGGAAAGATGGCGGGAAGGGAATCATCTCTTCACTCAAGACACCACTGTAGTTCCAAAGGGTAGCAACTGAGATGCAGCCACAAGCTGCGATAGTCAGAATTGCCGCCGCGACGAATGGCCTGCAGGGCGTGTCCTTCTGTGGGATTCCCATGTGCACATTCCTGAGTGCCAGGGTAGCGAAGGCTTTCCCCAAAAGCCCCAGAGCACTGGCAACCAGCAGGAGGTATCGAGCTACACGGATATCGAGAGGGAGGAAGCTTTCATGGTGGATGTATTGGTGACACCTTTTGGTTTTGCTGAAGTTGCTGTCATGGTTGTAAATGCAGAATCTCCACATTCCCACACAGACAATGGAAGGGTAGAACGAGGGGCCATCTGTGTGCCACACGCGCCACTCCACCTGGCCCATGGAGGTGCTGCTGAAGATCCATGCGATGGTGACAATGGCGAAGCCTGCGACCTGGCAATTGGCAGTGTGGACTTGGACAGTCATGGTGGCCCTGTATTTAGGGCAACTGCAAACAGACACAGGGCATCGTGAGGGTGAGATCCTTGGGCCTGAGGCACCACCGTGAGGAACAGAACTGGCAGGGGAGGGGTGCAGTCAAGAAAAACGGCTCTTTCCAGTTGTGGCGGCACCCACCTGTAGTCCCAGCACTCGAGGCCGAGGCAAGAGGATCGTTGTGAGTTAGAGGCCAGCCTGAACTACATAGTGAGACCCTGTCTCAGCAAAACAAAAAGAAGGAAAGAAAGAAAGGAGCCTCTGCCCTGTCAGCCTGCTGCAGAGTGCAGAGGAAGCAAACTCTGGGAAGGCCACGTGGAACACTAATTTGAACGCTTTCTAATGCTCAAACCCTCCACTGGGTCCACTTCTGAACATTGGTCCAGAGACATAATTAAGTTTGGCTACAAATATTTAGCCAGAAAGATGATTTTCACAGCATTGTTTCTAATATTGAAAAATGGAAAAAAAAGAAAAATGGGATGCCAGACATGGTAGTGCACCCCTGAAATCCCAATACTGTGGGAGGCTGAGGCAAGAGGATCATCCCAAGTTCAAGGAGAGCCTGAGCTACATAATGAGTTCAAGGTCACTACATATGCACTAGGGAGTGAGACCCTGTCTCAAAAGAAAAAGTAAGAAAAGGAAGAGGAAGGAGGAGGAGGAGAAGGAAGAAGAGGAGAGACAAAAAAAGAAAAGAAAAATGGGAAACCATCCCAAGTCTGAGAGTCGGTTAAAGAATTTATGCTGTATCTATGCAATTGAGCTATAGGCCAGCATTAAAAATCTAAGTGGAATCTAAGGTGTAATATTTAGGGCTTGGCTCTTGCACTTCGCAGAGTGTGTTCAGGATTCCCGTGTTACAGCACGTGGAGGAAGCACATCCTTTCCCACTGCGCGAATGTGGATGCTCCCAGCAGCTCCCTGCTCGCCTCTTTTAGGCATTAGGATGGTTCCACAGTTTGCCTGTGGTGAATAGTGCCAGCATGTATGTACAAGTGGAAGACTCTGTGTGGACATACGCTCTGCCTCTCTCAGCTAGATACCTAGGAGTAGAGTCGCCAGGGCATGTGGTAAGCGTATATTCAACTTTTTAGAAGTTGCAAAAGTCTTTCCCCAAGTGGCATCACCAGTTTATATTCCCACCAGCAATCTGTGGAGGTTGCAGTAATTCCTATCTTCTCCCACACTTGATTTTTTGGGGGGCAGGGGGCGGTGCTGGGGACCAAACGCAGGGCCTTGCACTTACTAAGCAAGCACTCTACCACTGAGCTAAATCCCCAGCCCCTACACTTGGTATTTTTAGTCTTTTTTATTATAGCTATTCGTTCGCCATGTGACCAAAAGGAACACGTCTATCACATATCAGGACAAAGAGTATGTTACAAAATAGGATGTATGATACAGGCATGGATGTGAGTAACACTGAAAGTCTGTAGGCTAAATTATTATTATTATTATTATTTTTTTTTTTTTTTTTTTTTTTTTTGGTGCTGGGGATTGAACTCAGGGCCTTGTGTTTGCAAGGCAAGCACTCTGACCACTAAGCTAAATCCCCAGCCCTGTAGGCTAAATTATCAAAAGACAATTTTAACTGGGTTTGAGGGGTTGTAAAGGGAAAGCTATAAGGAGCCAGGTATGGTGGTGTACACCTGTCATCCCAGCACTAAGGAGGCTGAGGAAGGAGGATCCCTGCAAGTTCGAGGCCAGCCTGGGCTACATAGTGAGAACCTGTCCCAAAAACAAAAAAGCTATCAGGATTGTGAAGCATCCCATATACGAAAAAGCACACAAAATAACTAAGTGTGTGGCTCAATCATCACAGGCAAACATCCATGCAGCTACCATTCTTTGTTTCCTTTCTTTTTTCTTCCTTCATTTCTTCCTTCCCTTCCTTCCCCCCCTTTCATTTAATAGATTCTCCCTATGTAGCCCAGGCAGCTCTCCAACTCACAACAGTTCTCCTTCCTGAGCCTCCCAAGTGCTGGAATTACGGGGATGTACCACCATGCCCAGCTGACGCACCTTTGCTTGCTTGCTTGCTTGCCTGGGATTGAACCCAGGCTCTCCATACTGAGATACGTCCCCAGCCCTTTATATTTTTGGAGACAAGGTCTTGCTAAATTGGTAAGTTGCCTAGACCAAGCACAAACTTTCAATCCTCTTGTCTCAGCTTCCCACAGTGCCTGGGATTGCGGGTGTGCACCACTGCATCCACCTCTTTGCTTTGTTTATAGTTGTATCACCTCAGATGCATCCCCAAAATCTTTTTTTTTTAGTTCATTAATTTTATTGGTACAAGGGGTTGAGGATTTAGCTCAAGTGGTAGAGCACTTGCTTAGCAAGCACAAGGTCCTGAGTTCAATCCCCAACACCAAAAAAAAAAAATTTATTGGTACATTTTAGATGTATGTAATGATCACATTCATCATAGGGAATTGGTACCTGTACATGATATATCTTGATTTTTTTTCCAAAATCTTAATGTAATTTTACCTGTTTTTCAAAATGGGAATTAACCTGCTGGGCATTCCTATGGCACCAGCTTCTTTCCTCCACTTTGCATTTATGACACTTAGATTATGGTTTTTAAAATAGCGCCTATTTGTTCTCCTGAATTCTGGGTGTGTTGGGACAGACCCACACACACATAGACCATACTTTGATCATTTCCTCCACCACCCCGTAGGCCTCTTTCTACTCCTATTCAATCCAGTCTCCCACGTCTTGGAGTCCATCCTAGTGGACGAATCCCAGATGTGAGATCACAGTGTTTCCACCCTGGTGCTCACAGAGCTGTTACTGACAGAAGGAGGAAGGAAGCTCCAGGGCCATTACTATGTGAAGTGAGGAGGGGTGCTTCATCCAAGCCCACAATCCACACCCCGGACCACAGCACTCAACAGGAAGCCCTCCAACATGTGTTAATCACAAAAAAGCCTGACACAGGAGGATTGCAAGGATAAACCCTGCCTGAGGGGAAAAAAAAAAAAAAAA
>PVJO010011489.1:0-59505 GCA_004026905.1 Hystrix cristata | reverse complement strand
GAACTAGATAGGGAAAAGGGGGATAAAGAAGAGGGTTAAAAGAAAGGTAAGATGAAAGGAGAAAAAATGGTAAAGTGTAGCTGGAGGGGGGGAGGGGAAGGGGGAAGAGCAGGGAAAACCAAGATGTATCATGTACAGGTACAAAATAACCATGTTGATTATGATCATTATGTATACATTGTACCAATGCATGTTCTTGGTAAAAATAAAAAAAAAGGCCCTGAGTTCGATCCCCGGCACCACAAAAAAAACAAAACAAACAAAAAAAAAACGTATTTTAACTGATACATAAATGTATATGTATTTGTGAAGTACCCTCTGATGTTTCTATATATTAATACATTAAGTAATGTTCAAATCATGGTAAACATATCTATCTCCTCAAACATTTATCATTATGGTGAAAATATTCAAAATCCTTTCTTCTGGCTTTTAAAAAATATAAAGAGTGCATTATCACTTTGAATAATCACCATGACGTGCAACAGCACAACAGAACTTTTTTCTCCTATCTACAACTTAGTGGCATTTAAGTTTAATTGTATCAGTTTGGTTGGCTTGGGAGCTGCCCAAAGGATAAGTAAAGCAAAATGGGCCTGAGTGGATTATGGAGGCATGACCTTGGGGTCTATATCTGATCCCTGGGTCCTTTCTCTCTGGCACTGTTCCCCTGCTCTGCTTCCCGGCCATCATGAACTAAGCATCTTTTCTCTGCCATACCCATCTGCCATGATGTTTCTACCTTACAGTCAGCAGACCATGGACTAAATCACCTGAAACTGTGAGCCTAATTAAACCTTTCTCCTTTAAATTGTGATTGTTGGGTGTTGTGTCTCAGTGACAGGAAAGATGACTAATACAGTATCCATTCATTAATATTTCCCCATCCTATTCTCCCCCCTGTTCTCTCTGGCCTCTTGTTACCACCATTCAACGCTCAATTTCCATGAAATCGACTTCTTAGATTCCACATATGAGTGAGATCATGTGGTACTTGTCTTTCTGCACCTGGCTCATTTTACTTAACATAATGACCTCTAATTTCATCCACGAATGACAATATTCCATCCTTTTAATGGATGAATAGCATTACATGGTGTACACATACCACACTTTATCCATTCATCAAGTGATGGACATTTTTTTTCTGCTTGAGATTAACATTTGAATCCAAGTAAACCAAATAAAAATATCTACTCTCTTCGATATGGGTAGGTATCATCCAATGCATTGATGACCCAAGTAGAACAGAAAGGTGGCTAAACGGCAAATTTTTCTAATTGATCTGAGGCACCCATTCCTCCTGCCCTCACACATCAGAACTCTAGGTTCTCAGGCAGTTGGACCCACAATGAATTATACCATCAGCTTTGCTGGTTCTCCAGCTTGCAGAAGGCGTACCATGGACCGTCTCAGCTTCTCTGTTTGAATCAATTTCTGTTATAATCTCCTCTTATTTACCTGTATCTATACGCCTTTGGTTCTGTTTCTCTAGAAAACCCTAACTAGTATACACAGGCCTCCAAGATGGAGGTGAGATTTGAATCCAGATATCCAAGCTTCACTGGGATGCTGAGACCCCACTGAATCCAAAACTAAAAGTGGGGTCCTTCTCCCTAACACTCCTCCAGAAGTAAGAGAGTGCACTGTCTGGTTCTCACATGCATCTAAATGTTTACCTCTCAATCCTTCCTTCAGTCTGGAGTTTAGGAGGTCTGAAGAGTAAATGATGCCCCAGGAAATTGTCCTAAACTCTTGTTCCCATTCAGTCTCAGCCTTTTGGACTTCCAAAGTTCAGATATCACTGAGATCCTTTATTCTCTTAGTATAGTGGAAGCAAAGACCTGGTCCACACAGAGGCAAGAGTGTTAGGTAAACTTGAGTATTTCAGGGTTCAAACAAACCCACAAGTGTAGAAGCCTCACACCTCACCAATGTTATCACATTCCTCCCATTACAATCTCCTTAAGGAAAATAGAGTTCTTCCCCCTTCTATAAAAGAATCAAGGCTCCAAAATATTCCATGACTTTTCCACAAAAGGAAAGATGGTAAGTTCAGGAATCAGCATTTGGACTCAGGTCTGTCTGAGTTTCTGGGAGGAATCACTAAACTTCATTTTGAAGACTGCCACAAAATGTGTACGTCACAGTTTATTAATAGATAGCCAAGTAAACAGGTAGCTAGTTCAGTATTATAAAAATACTGCCATGAACATCCTCATAGCCATATATTTAAAGATATGTGTGATGCAACACTCCCTCAGTGTCTGCAGAGGAATAGTTCAGGATCTCTTGTGGATTCCAAACTCCATCGATACTCCAGTGCCTTACAGTAAGATGACGTAGTATTTGCCTATCACCTACACTATCCTCTCCTATACTTTAACTCATCTTTAGATGACTTAGTACCTAATACAATGCAAATGACAGGTAAAAAGCTGTTACACTGTATTGTTTACAGAATAATGGCCAGAAAAAAGTCTTCATGCTTTCAATACAGACACAATTTTAATATATTTTCAACCCATGGTTGGTTGAATCTGCCAATGTGGAACCCACAGATATGGAGGCCTGATTGCAATTTCCTTAAAATAAATTCTTAGAAATGAAAAAGCAGTACTAGGGGCTGTGCACACATTCAAGGCTTTTTGATTTATCTCCCCAAATTCCTTTCTCTAAAGCCTGTGTAAATTTACCCTCGCACACCACTGCACGAGAGTGTCTACTTCTTCGTGTTTGTATTCTCACTGGGTGCTATCGTTTTTTACATATCTTTCAATTTGAGAGATGAGAAATGATGTCTCCAGGATAGTTTGGTTTGCAATTTTTAACACGAGTGAGGTTAAATCAATCACCTATTGAGTTACCGCTCTGAGTTTAGCAAAAAGAAGGCGAGTTGAGAGGAATGGAAACACACAGAAGGTTATTTATCAAGAGGGGGACCATAGAGCAGGAGAGGGCAGCAACTCAAGGGGCTCATGTGGAACTAAGTCTGGAGGAGGTCAAGGCTCAGCTCAGCAGGGACAGCTCAGTGTCTGTCCTGGAGCTGAAGGGCAGACCTCTCCAAGAAAGCAGAATCGGAGCCCTGCACAAGGGCAAGATTCCCTTCACATCATTCTCCCCTCACCCACTCTGATGTTCTGTTCCCTTTCACATCCTCAGATGCTGGACTTGGCCCTGCCTTTCCCTCTGCTCCCCCCGCTCACATGCTATGCCCACCTCCTCACCTTGCAGGCTGCATCTTAAATGTCTCTTCCTTGGAAGAAGCCTCTCAGACCCCAAGGAAGTCACCCTTTGATGAGCTCCCACTGTACTCATCGCATCTGCTTTAAAATACATGTTGTAGCAATAATTCATTAACTAAGTCTGTAATTATTCATGTCACATCCCTAGTCTCAAAGCACTGGGTGTGGACTCTGGGTTTCCAAACACTCACACACAATCTAGTATCTAGTAGTTTTGCTACTCTTCAACTCTCAGCTCTAAGTCATTATTTGTGCCAGTGTTGCCAGGTCCACAAAATACATTTCTCCTTTGACTGCTGGATTTCTTGGTTGGTTCTGTCAACTGAGGGAAGAAATGAAGGCTGGAGGAGGGGCAAGGGTCTTGCTCCTTCTTCCTGTTTGCATCCTGAACCTTCAATCACCCCCTCCAGCAGAGCAATGTCTCCCCAAAGCCCATGACCTACCCTCAGACTCCCCTCCCCTCTTCCCACCCTACTTCAGCAAGTAGCTCAAGCCTCCAGTTGCTTTCAGCATTCCAAGAATAAGCCCATCTGTGCCTTTGCACAAGTATTGGCACACCAAAAGTGTGACCTTATCAGAGGTCTACACCCCAGTGCCATGAGCCCCTCCTCCCAGCATCTAGGTTTGCTCTTCTATTGTTCCCTCTGTTAGAGGGGCATAGCTGTTTCCCTCGGGCATTATATCTAGGCAGTCTCACTTTCTGTTTTTGTTTTCCATCTGCCATATCCTCTCTATACAATTCCCTGTATTAAATTCTCTCTGTTAAAATACCTACTTTGATTTCTACTTTCCTCACTGAATCCTGATGATACAACAGATGTTCAGCTAAAATTCTGTTGCAGCCAGGAACCATTCCATGGTTAGAAATGGCGTAGACAGCTCAAGTCAACAGGGCATGATTGAGTGTCTGCCATGAGCCTGCTAGGTCTTGGAAGCCCAGAGATAAAACAGAATCAAATAAGCCAGGAACACCCAAAACATCTTCAAGGAATAGAACACTTCTTCCCACCTCCTTGCCTAGATGAAAGGCCTCTCAAAGGGAAGTAATTGAAGCTAAAGGTCCCTTCTACTCTCTGTCCCTGGCGGTAGTTTTCAATTGATTTCTTTTTTCAGACTGAGCACAGCGATCCCTTGTTGTGCACAAATGACTGTGAGAAATGTAACATTTCGAGTCCCCTCAAATAGATGCTAACATTGCTTCTCCAGTCATTTTGTCAGCCAAACATGCCCTTACGTATTGACAAATGTCTCTTGGATGGTGTCCGCTCTCCCTGACCACTACAAGATCATGCATTGAGGGGATACCTCAAAAAATGAAGAATTTGCTAATTATTCCTCACATTATCGGCCCCGGTAGAGAAACCTTCAATAAATGTAGACGATGGTGCAGTTCTGTGTGAGATCTTCAAATTAACCAAGACAGCCAGTGGAATGCAATCCAACAGAGGGCATGACAAGGCAGCAGGCTGGCAGGGGGTGGGTACAGGAAGAAGGCAGCCAGAAACCTAATTAGCCAGGGCTGCTCATACCAAGCCGCTCTGCTCCCAGCTGCCTCCTGACTCATGACATGTTGAAAATGAAATCATTAGGAAGCACTCACACACAGCTCCTTGTTAGAAATGAGCCTCAAGCAGGCTTAATTGGGAGAAAAGAAATGGGAAGGAGGTGAGGCGTGGAGGGAAAGGAAGAGAGACGGTGGGTGGCAGGTGACTGCGGGTCTCACACAAGATGGGGGTATTTTTGAAGAAATTAAGGTTTTCTCCACTTTTCCTCACTCTCTCCTTCCACCTCACCCACTGATAACCAGTAGAGCACCAGTTTTCAACAAGGCCCTTTGGCACCTTCTAATGTATGGAAAGTAGTTATGAAATGTGCAAAAAGTAACCACACTGTAGTTCAAATATACTCACGATCATTTCAAAAATACTACAGTCTGGTGATGGTTTCTCTTCATTCTATAATTTCTTTAATCCTTGAACAATAATAAATTAAAATAGACTCAAATTGTCCTTTTAATAATATTCTGACTCTTTTTATTCCAATGTTTCATTTTATATAGGGGAGAAAAAAATTAAGATTTGGGGTACGGTTCATAACTCCAACCAATCTCATCTTGCCAGTCCAATTATAAATGATGTTTTCCCCTTACATTCTATACCCACTGCTCACCCACTCCATAAAAAATGTTTTCCCTCTTGAGATCAGCATGGCATAGCACAACATTGGACTTTGAAGTCAGATAGAACTGAATTCTAATCCTTCCTTGAACATTCAGTAGCTCTGGAACCAACAGCAAGTTACTGAATTGCTCTGAGCTCCAGCTTTATTCCCCACTGGACATAGTCACTGGTATCTCAGCCTCTGGACCCAGGCTGCTGCTGCTGAGAAATAGGAACCCTAATATCTGTAGTGCTAATCTCACAGTGTTATGAATATCTGAGGAGACAAAAACTACAAATTTCTTTTAACATTAACTCATTATATGCACAGATGCTATTTGGCCTTGGTTGTTTGCAAAATATTTGCACATCCCATTGAATATATATGGCTGCTTCCCTGGTTTGCCTTTCAATTGATTCCAGATGAGAGATCTGGCCAGAATGGGCAGCTCCTGGTAGGCCCCATTGCATACCCAACAAACATTCACTCCACCTCCTTTATATCAGAGTCCCAGTTTTGTTCACTATCCTAATAGCTGAATGTTTGAAGTAAAGCTGTACCCCTTTTAGCCCCAAGGATGGAGTGAACTTTTACCTGTCAAAATCAATCATAGTAATCCTGTTGCCTTTACTAGTGATTGGTTGAAGTAAGGACATGTGACGTAATGCTGACCAATGAATGAATGAATGCTATGGAAAGTCTGCTGGGGGATTCTGGGAAATGCATCTCAAACTCTTACAAAGTCAGTGCTGTTGGGTAAGGTTAACATCTCAATGCTTGGAGCTGTTGTGGCCATCTTGATCTAGAAGGAAAAAGAAATGTCAGAGGCTAGCCACCGACACTTGAAGACTTCCGAAATCTTTGAGCCCAGGAATTAACTCTGGGGCTTCCTTGCCTAGAGATATCTCAAAATTCAGGATAATTCTGGTGATTATACATCCTGGTTTCACTGGAATTGTTCCAGTTTACACTCAAGCCAGCATGGCATCTGATGCAGCATTTGTCCAGAACAAAAATGTCCCCGGTTTGGATGATAAATTATATAGTCCAGTTACTGTTAATAAATGTCTTTATTTTTAATTTTCTTTGTGTTAAGTTTATTTTATGCAGCCAAAAATATTCTAATTAATATGGGGCTACAGATACATACAAAGAATTGTGTACATGTGTGTGCATATTTGTGCATACACACAAGTACATGCATGACTATACTACAGTTTAGAGTGAATGATTTAGAGGATTTGTTACGGTTTATAGCTAGATGCCCCCCTAAAGCCTCATGCAATCATGATCAGGACCCGCAGAGAGTAATTTTGTTATAGGGGCACTATAGCTACTTGCTGTTGGGAGGTGGGGCCCAGTAGGGAAATACAGGTCACAGGTGGGCATGACCATGAAGGTCACATCTCCCTCCCTGGCTCCTCCCTTGACTGTCTCTGCTTCCTTTCCACCATGCTGTGAGCAGCTGTCCCTGCCAGTCCCCTCTACCATGTCATCCTACTTTGGAGTCAGCCTACTCTAGACTGAAATCTCTAAAAGTAATGAGCCAAAATAAACCTTTCCTTTTAGTTGTAGGTGTCATATAATTTGTTGAGCTGATGAGAACAGTAAGACAGGATTTAACCTCTGTTTAAAATTTTCTATACTTTCCCTTTTTTCCTTCTTGGTAAACATCACTTTTGTGGAAATGCAAGGAGAGAAACAAACAGCAACATTATCCTGTAAGAATTCATCTTTGCTCGAGTGTCTCATGCATCCTTAAGGCAGCGCCCCCTTTTCAGGTGTGCCTCCTGCGTTCACACACTATATTTTCACTACTGTGTTATCAGGAAAGCTCTGCTCCCTCTTGATGCATGTAGCTCTTTATCTGTCCCCAAACTTATAAACTCACTGTCAGCAAATACATCCACAATCCTTGATCTCACTCTCTCCTTCAGCTGTCCTCTTTCCAGTCATTCCATTAATGGCTTCAATTTGGCCACTTCCCTCTTCCCTTCACACTGAGATCAGCAGGGTGGGACTGACTTGGCCATTGTCAGAAGAAAACTGAGAGTCTACTGATACAGTGTGTTGAGCAAGTTCCTTATTAGTTTTTCTATCGCTTGGTGAGCTTCATCCATTAGCTGGGCTGATTTGAGACAAAGTTTCAAGGTAAACCTAACTAGCAGACACCCTCTGTTAAGAGAAAAGCAAGTTAGAATACTCAATGTCTGCCCAACCTGGAAACTTCCCTTGCAGATAAATTCTCAATCTCTCTCTTTTTTTACCCACCTAATTCAAATCCATGTATCTGAACCCAAGAACTGGTTCCCCAAGGTCAGGTCCATCTAGAATCAAGGGACTTAGAAGGCGCCTCCAGCTGTTACTAACACTCTTGCAAATCAGTGAAGCAGATACTCTTCTATTCCAGTGATTCCCCAGCCTTTTTGGCGTCAGGACTAGTTTCACAGAAGACTATTTTTCCAGGAAGGGGCAGGTGGTGATTTAATGACATTACATTTATCATGCTTTATTTCTATTATTATTACATTAGATTCTCATAAGGAGCATGCAGCCTAGATCCTTCCCATGCACAGTCCAGCAAGGTTCATGTTCCTATGAGAATCGAATGCTGCTGGAAGCAAAGCTGAGGCAGTAATGTGAGCGATGGGGAGAAGCTGTAAATACAGATGGAGCCTACTCAATTGCCTACCACTCATTTCCTGCTGTGCAACCTAACAGGCCACAGGCGAGGACCTGGGGCTTAGGAACCCCTGTTCTAGCTGACTGTACAAGGAAAAATAAAGTACAGCATTTCTGAGAGTGCAATACGCTAGTATCCATTAAAATCCTTAAGAATGTTGGTATAACTTTATTTAGCAGTCTAGTGTCTGCAGAGTCAGCCTAAAGAAATAAGTTTGAAATTCTATTCCACCCAGCTATTCGTCTTCTAGGTATCTTGTCAAAGGAGTTAAAAGCATCATATTACAGTGATACATACATACCTATGTTTATAGCAGCACAACTCATGATAGCTAACTCTTGGAAGCAGCCCTTACATCCATCAACAGATGAACAGATAAAGAAAATGTGGCATTTATACACAAGGAGTACTACTCTGCCATAAAGAAAGATAAACTCGAGTCATTTGCAGGAAAATTAATGTACCTTGAGATCATACTGTTAAGTGCAATAAATCAGACACACAAGCTTAAATATCATATGATTCATCTTATATGAGAAACCCAAAATATAAATAAAAAGCAAAATAAGAAATAGGGAGATAAATCTTTTGCAAAAGGGAAGGGAATAAAGAGATGGAGAAGGGAGAGAGGGGAAGAGGATAAAAAAATTAAGTGTTATATGCATATACCAATTCCCTATGATGAATGCAATGATTATATACTGCAAGCATGTACCAAGAAAAGTTAAAATTAAAAAATACGAGATAGAATAACATTTATCACATCACCGTAACAGAAAAAACTGTAAGTGCTCATTGGCAGGGGATTAGATTGGTGAAACAGTTTATGATACATCCATACAATGAAGCATGACATGGTTACTAAAAAAATACTTGACAATCTGACAGGCGACAGTGTAAACCAGTACAGCCACACGGAAAGTAATCCGGCAATATATATCAGAAGCCTTTCAAATAGCCACACCCTTTGAAATAGTCATAAATATTGTTCACCAAATATTTCTGGCTTTCCATCTTCCAGAAACATGGTAGAATTGAGCTTCACAAACTCCTAGTTTTTGTCCATGTGACTGGTTCTGGCCTAAGCATTTTAAGAGGAAGAGATGAATATACTTCCAAGCCAGAACCCAGAACTGCCAGGGTCATGTTCAGAGAGCTCCTTTCTTCTTCTACAGTGATGGGCAATGTTCAGAACGATGGCGTTTCCACCAGTCTTGGTCCACATAGAAAAGCCATTAGCGTAACCCAGCTAGACATACAGTATGAATGAGAAATAAGCCTCAGTCGCTGTAATATTGTTAAGAGTTGTTTGTTACCTGGTCTATCCTTTCACTTAGCATGCCCATTTCTAGAGTTACAGAAACATTTGTACACATAGATACATGTTGCAGGACATTTTGTATAGACACAGTTGAAGGTTATACTTCACACAATGACTAACACACATACAAAAATGCAGAACAGTAAGTCCCATGGCACAGCCACAGTGCCAATATATCTAGGTCGGAAGGCATTTGGGCCTCATCTAGGCACTGTGATGTTTCCTGAGAAGGCCTGGACCCTGACATTGAGCCCAAGTCAAATCAGCACTTCCGCTTCTTGCCCACTAATGAGTTTACCCTGAGAGCCTCCAGGACTCAATCAGCTGATGTCAGTCAAGGCTTCTCCATTCCATGGAAGATGTTCTAATACTACTAAACTTATAAGGTAGCGGCTAGGACTTCAATCTTTTTTCTCCCAGGAATCTCTGTGCTTCCCACAGAAATCTATCCAACTCTTCCCTATAAGTCATCGAGGTCTGTACAACAAGGCATGAAGGGACAAAGTGCCTTCCTCAATCCAAAGCCATGCGTGGTATTCTTCCACCGAACAATAGGTACTTACTTGCTTTGCACCTACGAAACCCACTCCAGTAGAGCCTCAACCTCTAGTAATCGAAGCAGCTAGAAATGTAGCAATTTTTGTCAACACTGAGGTAATATTTTTCAGATGTATCAATTCATTATACAATTATTATTATCGTTAATTATATTGACCATGTTTATAATGACAAGGAAAGAAATGATAAGGCAAAGCAAAGAGTGTCATGTTTCACCATCTAGATTAGAATTTGCTTTGGGGTCTCAGGATGCCCCATTCAGCAACAGCTCTTTAAAATTTAATGGCCCTATTAGGTACACTGTCTGTGCTGTAAGAAGTCATTGGTGAAGAAAACGAGCAGAATGAAAATTCCCTGAAGGGCCCAAAAGGATGTTTTCTTAGTCACAAGAAGAACTTATAAAGTGGTTAGTGGTGGGAATTGTAGCAGTAGTGGCAGTTGGGGTGGTAAGAGTGATGGCATTGGCAGTAATGGGTAAGTGCAGTAGCCCCAGTCATTAGCCTTGTCCTGACCCAAGAGACAGAGCTGAATTAATGTGATCAAGATAGTGGCATTAATACTTACTTAGATTTAATATTTTATAGCTGGTTGTCCAATCTAGCAATACAATGAAAACAGAGAGGCCAGCAGTCATCAGAAAAAGCAAGCAACTCAAACAAGAGAGAAAAAAGAAAGCAGCAGAGGACACATCAGAGCAATGGGTAGAAGGGGAGAATTGAGACTCTTGGAGTATCTGCCTTCATGGGTGCAAAGTTTGTGAGACAGAGCAGAGCCGTCACCAGCTATCAGTCTTCCCCACCTACTACTCTTCTTCCTAGACATTCACCTCTCTTAGCACACCTATCTGTCCTCCTGTGTGGAACAGGAAAGGGGGAGAATGTGGCCTTTTGTACCCAGAGAGCCAACAAACAGACTTGACAAATAAAGATAAATCAAAATTACCATGCAAGGCCAGGAGTAGGATCTGGTCACTGACTGCCCTTGGGCTGCCTCATTCCTGAGACCAAATGAGCCCAGCTAAGTATCACAGCTTTCCCCAGAGTATTTGGAGAAGTGATCTGTGTGCCACATGGGTAGTTTGGTGAGGACAGGGACAAGGTCCGTCTTGATGAACAATGTTTCCTAAGATCTGAAAAAAATGTCTACAATGTGGTCAGAGTCCAACAATTATTTGTTTGATGAGCAAAGGGACAGACAATGTCATGGTTTGCATGTAAACATCCCCCAAAAGGCTCACGTGTTCAGAGGTTGGGCTTTTGGAAGGTGAACAGATCATGGGGCGCTACACTGATCTGAGCTGAACGTGCTATTAGGAAATGGAGTCTGGTCAGAAGAGCTGGGTTACTGGGGGTGTCACCTGGAAGGGCCCATCTCCCTCCTCCCTTCTCTCTCTGCTTTCTGGCCACCATGAGGAGGAGGAGGTGGCATAAGGGCACCCTTCTCCACCATGCCCTTCCACCATGCTGTTTCTGCCATGGAGCTAGCTGACTGACTATGGACTGAGTTTTCTAAAAAGCCATGAGCCCAAATAAGCTTCTCTTCCTTTAAGTTTTGGGTGACAGGAATTTTGTCCCAGCAACAGAAAGTTACTAAGACAGACAGTCCTACAGGATCTTGTGGTTTTAAAAGTTTCTGTAGCAAGTACTTGTGGGAAGTGCGCAGAGTCTGGGCCTCTCTCAGAGAATCACAAAGGGATATTGTAGAAACTTTTGTCTAACTGTTTCTACCAGAAGGTCTCAAATTTGTAAATCATATTATCCCCCACATTTTTTTTTTTTGGAATGTCTTAACTTTATATTTCTATGGGATGTGCTTTGGGAAATGCTGATATGCGTCATTACCCACAGAGAAAGCAAGAAATCTGGAGTAAGACAAACCAGAATCCAAGTCCCAACTGTACCACTTTTCAGCTTGTATAAATCACTTAATCCCACTGATTCTTGGTTGTGAATTATAAGGATGCCCCTTTGCAGACCTCATGGAGATTGTTACAAGAATCACAAGAAATACTATACATGGAAACTAAGCTGTGTGCACATTGTGGTTGTTGCTGCTTCTCAAAGCCAAAAGCATTTTTTTTTTTAATAAAAGCCAGAAGCATGTTAAGTTGATATCGTCCTAAGCAACTTCCATTTTGGTTTCAGATTCTCTTTTTCTCTTGCTACCTCCCACAGTGTGAAGGCTGGAATATTAAATACTCAATTTCTAGATTCTCTAGCAGCTAGGAGAAATATGCCCTATAAAATATAATCAGACATATACGAAGGTGCTTCTGAAAAAGTCTTTGATTTTCTGAAGTAAATAAGTCAGGGGTTGCAAATTACAGTAAATGTACTTAATAACAATATATTGTATATCTGAACTTCGCTTCAAAAAGTTACTTTTGAGTGTTCATATCACAAAAAAGTGAGATATGTGAGGAAATCTATGTTAAATAGCTTGACCTACCTATTCCACAATGTGTACATGTATCAAAGTATCATGTCGTGTTAATATATACAAATATGTACAATTTTTGTCTATTAAATAAATAATAAATTTTAAAAATTGAAAATATCAGACAAGACTAGCACCTTTCTCCCATCCTCTTCTTGTTTCATCAGTTTTGTTTTTTTGTTTTTTGGGGGGGAAGGGGGTTGGTGCAAGGGATTGAACTCAGGGCCTTGCGCTTGCTAGGCAAGCACTCTAACCACTGAGCTAAATCCCCAGCCCACCCATCCTCTTCCTGAATTGAGTGCAGATGTAAATGGTAGAACAACAGCCATCTTGCAACTTTGAGAGAAACTACAAGAGAATTGTAAAAGCACCGTTCTGGAATTACTGAGCCAATGTATACATCCAGAAACCAACCACTTTCCCTCAAGTTCATTTTATTAAAAAAAATTAAGCCACCATCCCCAGATTTACACTACTTTCAGCTAAGTAAGATCTTATCCAATAAAAAAAAAGTGGGAAGAAAGGCTTAATTGGAGTTTTATCTTGAAAATCAAGTTGAAAATTATGAAAATATGTTTATGTCTCATATTAAAACAAGCTCAAGTTATAATTAAGTGGCTATAATTCCATCCTCTGAGTCTTAAACCCAAGAATGTATCATTGATTTATTTGGGACAGAATAGACTTCTTTAAACCAAATTATATCCCAACATATTGCAGAGATGCACACTCTCATATTTAACTTTTATAGTAAGTTTGTTAAGAACTTCTTTGATTCTACCTGGACTCTCTTTTCATCCTGGGCTAGTCTCACTGTGAGGTCAGCCTTGTGGACTTCTCTATTCTCTAATTGCCCAACGCTGTCAGGGCTGTTCAGTGGTCCATAGCTCTGTACAAGATTCAAGGACTTCTCCAGCTCACTGGCAGCATCTTCACGAAGCCTCACATTTCACCCAAGATTTGCAACCATTTTGCACTGGGTTTCTTTAACACTATTGTATGCTCACCATCACAGAACTGAGGGAGTGACTAACTGAAACAGCAGATAGACTAGTGTTCGCTGAAAAGACATACGTGCACGGGGGTTTTTAAATGAAAAAATGCACTAGTGAATATTTTTATGTATTGGTAGCGTTCAAAAGTCTACGACTGGTGTTTTTTGTTTTTTGTTTTCTGTTTTTTGTTTTTTTCCTCAGAGTACTAGAGATTGAACTCAAGTTCTCACACATGGTGGGCAAGTGCTCTGCCACTGAGCTGCACCCCAGCTCCTTTTTAAAATTTCGATTTTTGAGATAAGGTCTCACTAAGCTGCCCAGGCTGGCTTTCAACTTGTGATCCTCCTGCTTCAGCCTCCCAAGTAATCTGGACTATAGTACAGCTGGGTGTTGTTCTTGATACAACCACAAAGGCAGCAGACAGGTAGTCGGAAGACCAGCGTTCTGGTTCCACCTCTGTCCCTGACTTGCTGTGTAACACTGAGCGATCATTCCCCCTCCCTGGGACTCAGTTTCCTCAGCTGTGAGATAAGGGTGTTGTGTCAGACCTTCTCCGACTTCTAAAAGGTCTATAACTCTTCAAATGATTGGCAATGGGGAGGGGTGTGGCTGGAGTCCGGGCACCCAAAGCCTCTGGAGGAGGTCCCTGACTAACTCTGGCTCAGGCTCCACATTTACATCTTGATGATGCCCTGCTCTGTCTCTCGGCAGCAGAGAAATTAATTAGATTTCATAAGAGACAAGGCTGCTAAATGAAAGTACATGAGAAAGATCACATTGCTGAAGATTAACACATGCTCCGGTCTGTTCTCCATAATAAAACCAAGACCCCTGTTTATCCTCGAACATGTGACCTAGACAGAATGAGGGGAGTAAGGTGCTCGTTCACCTAGGATGAGTGAAGCTTTCATCTTGGAGGAAAGACGAGGAATACATTTAGAACCAGACAGTATAAAAGCAGCAAAGGGTCAGTCTTAGCCCCGTTGTCACTCTAACTCTTAATGTTCATAAAGTCCATAACATTCAGGTTTCTCGGCGGCTCCCCACTGTATTTAGGACATCTATCTAGCATGGTCTTCAAAGTCTGCCCTCTTCTGTGCCCTGCCAGTATCTCTCCCCTTGCCACTCTCTATTCCCTGCCTCTTCAACATCAGGGCATTTTGGGACATTGCAAAAGCAAACTTCTCGGGCCAGTAGAGGAGAGGTCTCGACCATGTGGCACAGAAGCACTCCTCTAAATACATGTCATCTACACTGAGCCGCCTCTCGCTTCCATCACTGTATTTCTGATGTACCTCTCAGAATTCTCTTTCCTCCCTTCCACGCCCCTGCAGGCAAACCATATACAGTTTTCTGAGCTTGCCCCCTCCAGCCTTCTTACTTTTGCAAATGCTGGATCTTCCTCCAGGGACACTGTATGAGTTCCAATGCATTTGACTGAAATTAGAAAAATATCTACTTTAAAATGGCTTACACAATAAGGAACCTTAATTTCCTCAGCAGCTCAATGAAGGTATGAAGGCTATTTGCATTTTTCCAATCCACCACCTTCCTCATGGTCTTTCTTTTTAAGCTTGCTTTTAGGCCCTCAGGGTGACAAAACAGCTACCGGCTCCATGCATCACAACTCACACAACAGCATCCAAAGTCATTCAAAGAGGGACTTTATCCTCTCAATCTTCATGTTTATGAAGGAGAACAATCTTTGCCAGAGGCTCCTACACCCAAAAGAATTTCCCTCAAATTTCACTGGCCAAAACATTCTTAAACTTCCCAGGAGAAAATGGAAACAAAGCTTTTGTAAATAAGGAGGGAGGAGCGGATGAAGGGAGGGGAGGGGAATGGGAAAAAAGAAGCAACAAGATATATCATGTACCGGTACAAATCCCCTATGAGGAATGTTATCACTGTGTATATCTAAAATGTACCGTTAAAATAAAATAAATTTTTTTAATGGAAAGAGAATAAAAAAACTTCCCAGGAGTAAAAACTTGCCAAGCACTGACCCTTTGCTCCATTTCTAAATGTCACTAGATCTTTTTCTAGCCTCACTTCTAATCTTTTTCTTTTTTAAATTTTTGCAGCATTTACTAAGTATTACTAAGTACCAGGTACACTGCTAATTACAAAGATTTTCTTATTTAGGCTTTACAATAACCCTGTGAGATAAGCATTGTTATTCCATTCCAGAGGAGAGAAAATGAAGACCCAAAAAGGTGAAACAACTAACCCAAGAACACCCAGCTAGAAAAGGGCGGAGCCAGAATTCAGATCCACGTGGGTCCAATTCCAAAGCTTGAGCTCTCAAACACTCCTGGCCCTTCCCATTCCTTCCTCCCCGAAATTCTGTGTCCCTAAATTGCTTTGTCTCTTTTACACGGTAGAATCCTCCCTCTCTAATGGATTCTTCCTCTCTGCTTAGCAATATTTTCAGATCTTCCCTAGGATAAAAAAAAAAAAAAAAGAGAGAGAGAGCCATTTCCCTTCGACCTGCTCTCTCCTCAATCCATCAAATTTCTCAAAAGTGTGCTCTGTCTTCACACTGTCTGAGTCCACTTTCCCAGCATTCCTCAGCACACACTAGCTCTCTGCTCAATCCAGCCTCCGCTCCCAAGCCCACTGCAGCTGCTGCCCAAGGTTCTCGGCACCCTCGTAAGAGCGGATCCAATGGCTTCTCCCCGTGCCCCCTGCTAGACTTGGTTAATTGCCAGGGCAGCCAGGCAGCTGCCCGGGGCTCCGGTCTACACGGGACTCTACAACATCACCGGAAATGTAACAAGAGGAGGAAAATCGTATTTACCAGAAGTCCTCCCGGGCACAGCACGGTGTGCAGCTGGGAAGCAAACTTTGATAAATTACTTGGAGGATGGCTGTGAGATCTCCCCAGGGGCACGCTTGAGTTACAACAAACGGTTTCCAGCTCTCTTCCTGGGAAGATTGGTCTCTTTAGCTGCAGGGTTTTTGTTTTGCTGGCTGTAGAATCCAAGTTGGGAACCAGAGCTAACTGTCAAGTCCATATAGGTATATTGAATGCACACCATGGCCCACAGAGGCCTCTAAAACACTCCCCAAAATGCCGAAGAACGCCCATTTGAAGAGTACAAAATCATTAACCTTCCCTGTGGACTCACATGTCCCAGTCCAGATCCATCTGCTGAATATAATCTTCTATCAAGACTGTCATCCCTCTATTCCTGGCCACCTGCTAAGCCATCCCACGGGAAAAGGGCAGATTGCTGCCACCTCACGTTCTGCTTACGTCCAACCCACTTTTTCACGTACCCTAAAAGCAGCCCGATTTGCCTTCCCTGTTCACTGACTGTGCTGTTCTTTTCACAAAGCTTTGAGTCATCCTTGATTCCCTAATTCAACAAAAATCCTCATTGTTACCATTTTCGAGCCTCAGATATGGGCCAGGCACCTTCAGAGACATTATTCTATTTAATCTTTGCAGCACTATGAGGTGAATATTATCACCTCCATTTGGCAGGGGAATGAACCGTTTTTCTTTCAAAGAAAAATCCGAGGCAGGTTCTGTTCTGTGCACTAAAGAAATAACAATGAACAAAACAGGCACAGTCCTTTAGGGATCTTATATCCTAGCAGAGGGGAATTTTCCCGTACAAATAGTCCATAGCCGAGATTATATGCGGTTTTATAGTTAAGAACCAGGGCTTGGGATTAAACAGACATAGGTCCAAGTCCCAGTTTAGTACTCAAAAAGACGTGTGACCCGGGGCAAGTTATCAGCACTTTCCAGGCCTCAGATTCCTCCTTTATCTAGATAATCGCACCTACACCTCATACAGCTATTTTGAGTAGTAAATGAGATGATACAAGTAATCCACTGAGGCAGGTTCCAGTACACTGGGTTCAAGGACACGGAGTTTCTGATGATAATAAATGGCAAGAAAGATGGTCATGATGGTGATGACAATGAAGACAGTGCTATTCGCCCAACTAGAGCAAGAGCAGTCACTAATATTCATGGAAGCGTTTATGTGCCAACCTCTATTCTTAGCACTTTGCGGCAGTAACTCTGATCCTCCCAGCACCCTGTGAAGTGAATATGTTATCTCCATTTTATAGAAAAGGAACCAGAGGCTCAGAGAGGTTAAGTAACTTGACCAAAGAAACAAAGCCAAGAAGTGGAAAAATCAGAGTTTGAGCCCAGGCAGACTAACCCCAGGGTCAGAAAATCAGTAGAATTTTAGAATTAGGGACTATAGAAAAATGCAGTACTAGGGAATCATAGTAGTGTATATGTCTGAATGTGTGTGTTTATGTGCATAACTATGTGTATTCTTCTTCTTTTTTTTTTTTTGTACCAGGGATTGAACTCAGGGCCTTGCGTTTGTTAGGTAAGCACTCTAACCACTGAGCTAAATCCCCAGCCATGTGTATTCTTCTATGCATGTAGGAGACCACTTTGGTGGGATTATGCAACTACACATGCTGTTGGACTATGTATATGTATGTACATGAAAGTACGTGTTTGTATAATTAAGTCTGTGTGACTGTGTTTGTGCCTGTTCGTATAACTATATATTTTTATGTGTATGTCTTTGTACAAGACTGTATCTGTGTGTGTGTGTCTAGGTGTGTGACTGTGTCTGTCGTATTCTGCATTCTCTTTGCATTGGGGCAGGTAGCTTTTGGTTCGGGAAATTCTTGCTTGTTTATTTGTCTTAGAAGTCTGTGCCTTCCTCTAAAGTATGATCTCTACTTGTGGTTCGGGGAGTGATGAAAACATCCCTGGTGGCAAAGTAGAACCCTCCTCTTAAGGGCACATAAAAAGAATTACAAAACTCACTTAAGCCTTTCTTACTAATAAATTATAGGGAGATTTTCTCTGTAAAGAAGACAAATGAATTACACAGTATTTCATTTCAATGTACTCTCCTCCTTCACTCTATATATTTCTACAACATAACTGGAAAAAGAGCTCTGTGGAGTCTTCCGGAGGCAGCTTATCCATGCGCCTCTCCAACACGCACCTCCGCCCCCAACTCGGTGACTTCATTACAGTGGCTTGGTGATTTATAACCCTTTTCCCCACCTAAGACATCTCTACTTGTAAACGGCCCTGCTAGCATCCACAAAACCCAGTTTCCCGTCTCTCCCTCTTCCTCCCATCTCACCTTACCTTAGGGTTTCCCCCCGTACTTCTCTTTCCAACCTCCCCCAATCGCTTCCTTTCATTACCCATCTTTGCCGATAAAGTTAGGAAGCAGGAGTTCTTAGGAGTACACATTTGGTGTCAGGCTGGGCTGTGCCATCCACCTCCCCTGCGACCTTGGGAAGGGGCTTCCATCCTTTATCTGAAAATCAAGGCCTACGGTGAGGAGTAAATGACATATGCAAAGTACATAGAATTGTGACTGGCACATGGTAAGTACTGCATTATTATGTTTAAGTAATTAGTAATACTTTAATAATTATTAAACGCATAATGCATCACTATGGGGATTAAATTCTCCTGGTGGATGGTTTTACATCTTCTAATAACAGGTCTCTGGTCAAGGGTGACTTTGGTCTGGCATCATGCTATGTTGCAAAGACAGACGTGAGCTCTTGGGTAAGACGAGGGTCTCCAGGCATCAGTCTCCTGAGCTGCCAGAGACAACATCGTTCTCACCTCTCATGAAGGCTCAGGGCCCAGAGTGCAGAAAGTGCTCAATCAGCAGTTACCCTTGGTGTTGGACTATCTGCTTTTATAGCCCGTGAAATCCCCTTCCACATTTTCAACCCTCCCTTTCCATCTTCCTCTTCTCTCTCTCCCTCTTCCTCTCTCCTTGGCCCTGAACACTCCTTACTCCTTGTTTGCACATAGAACTAAGAAAGTTTTTGAGAGAGTTTTTTTCAAGGCCACATCTGCTAGCTATTGCTGTCCAACAAGCCACCCCCGGAACTTAGTGTCCAAAAGTGACAAGAATCATTTATTTTGCACACATTTCTGCAGTTTGACCAGCGCCTGCCAGGAATGACTGTTCTCTGCTCCATGAAGCCAGCAGGTGAGACAAGTCATCCAGGAGGCTCACACGCACGGCAGGCACATTGGTACCAGTTTTAGGCTGGGAACTCAGTCTGAACTACAGGCTGGGTAGCTTGGTTTCCCTCCAACATGGGCCTGGTCATGGCTGCGTGACTTCCTCACAGCACAGTGGCTGCATCCCCAGAGTGAACAACCTAAGAAAACAGAGGGGATGTGCATGGCATTTTTACGAACTAAGCTGGGATGTCATATGGCACCAATTTTATGATAGTCTGTTGCTCGATGGAAAGTCTATCCAGTTACAAGGAGACAGGAAATAGACTCTTGACAGGGGAGAAATTAGGGTCAAGAAAAGCATGTGGAGTTGGAGACATTATGGCCATCTTTTGCAATTATAATGCTCCATATTTAGCTACTTCTTCTCCCCAACTACCTACTTTCCAAGGAACGCGGTCCACCTAAATTAGCTACCTTACCCAAACAGCCTTGATCAAGTCAGAGTTAAACAAAACCAAGCTGGGAGCCTCGGAAGACACTGCGCTGACTTCATGCCCAGGTTCTAGTTGGTTTGGATTCTCTGTGTGAATCTGCTGGTTTGTACAGTGCTGCCTCTGTTTATCTCGTCAACACACAAGGGTCATTCTGGGAAGGTTGGGTGAGAAGACAAGGCAAGAGAATATCACAGATACTGTGATCAAGTTCATTGAGGAAGATAATAATGGAGGCCCAGGAAAGTGAATTGAAGCAAACTGAAGCAAATGGGTTGGCATCAAGACTGTAATCATTTCTTGATCCCAAAGTCAATGCTCCTGGCCACTACTGTACTACTACCTTGGGGCTTAAAGAATTTTCGTAACATATTTATTCGCTAATAAGAACTACCTAACAGACACTTCAGGCACAATGTAGGTGGCCAGGTCCTGCCACGTTCCTTCTGACTGGGGAGTTTGAAGGAATGAGGTCCTCTGTGAAACACATGATGTGGGCACGGCTTTCCGTAGACAGCTAATTGGCTAAGGTCTAATCACCTAAACTAAAGGCAGCCAATCCAGAGGCTTAGTACATAAATCTGAGCTGAATACAACCAGTCAGGTTCGTTCTCTCTCTCTCTCTCTCTCTCTTTCTCTCTCTCTCTCTCTTTCTCTCTGTCTCTCTCTCTCTCTCTCTCTCAAATCTAACTAAGAAATATAAAGAGGCATTTCTTCACGAGAAGGAAAGCTGAAAGGTCTAAGCACAGCGGAGTTGGTGCACCTTTAAAAGTCTTAGCTGATATGTAGATAGAAACTGTGAGTTAGAGATGATACTGTAGGAAGGAAAGAAAGGAGAGTGGAGAGCGAAGTGGGCTAACAGAGAAGCCTCAGACAGAGACAAGGAGTGACAAAAGGGGAGAGAAGACAGTCATTAGAGCTGCTTCAGATTCTGAGAACTTTCCATTTCTGTCCCAGAGACTTTGTGACTAAGGCTCCTTAATTTACACTGGCTGCGTCCTTTGCTAGTTTCTTCACCGCCTTACCTCACCAAAACATGTAGCTTTGTATTCATCTACTTCACAGGTAAGGAAACTGAGGCTCAGACATGTTAACTGACTCGCCTGAGATGATACAGCCATGGAGAGGCAGTGGAGCGAGGCATGCAGAACACACAGCATGCCTCAGCCCTTTCTTCCCTGTCTTCTTCGACAGCTCATTCCTATCTCATCTGTCCTTCAGCAGAGCCCTCACCACCAGCTCTTCTGCAGACTTGTTCCTTAGAGGCTGCCATGAAGTTTGTTTTAGCAGGAACCGTGTCCTTGACAGATGACTTTGCCTTGGGATTTTGTCTCCCTGGTAAAAGTCTTTATTCCACCCCTTTCTCAAGCTGAGTTAATTGCCAAGACTGTGGGGAAATCGCACCACCTCTTCAGTTCACCCAGCAGGACCCCAATCCTTAACAAGGCAAGTTTCTGACAAAGTGAGTTAGATGGCCTCAGACAAAACTTTCCTGGCAGGAGACTGGAGAAGGGGAAAAATTAAAGGTAGGCTGGAGAGGAGGGTGAAGGGAAAGAGTTCTTTCCATTGATTTCTTTGCCAATGAGAAGTCTTTAAAAATCACTTTTTAGCTACAGCCCTCAGATGCATGAGCTGTTATGCTGAGAGAGGGAGAAAAAAAAAATCAAACTCAGAATCAGATCAAACTGTGATCCTTCATTCATTTGAAAGGCGGCCATCTTAGTGAACAGAAAATTAGAAATTCAAACAGAAGGAAAAGGGAATATCTCAGGTAGGTTTAACTTTGGGCGAAATTGTAATGTTGACAAATCTGATTTCAGAACCTTCCAGAACTTCTTCTTCCCCGATCTCTGCCCCGGGGAGAATCTGCCTTGATTTGGGGGAAGCAAAGAGGAACTTAGCTTTGCCCCCCTCCCAGGTCCTCCTTCTGCTTCCCAGTGGCCTTCCTTTGACTTGTCCCATGCCATCTTGGTGTTATCTGTCCCACTACTCTTCTCTGCTGCTAGCAACTAACCCCCAACAGTGGCTAAATAATAGCTAAACAAACTGTTAATTAAATGATAAAGAAGCTAAGCCGTAGTAGATACTTCCTCCTCATCAATTCAAAGATACTTGAGATTGAATAAAAGAAGTTTGTAAAGAGTCCAGACTCTCCCAGACACGTGAAATCGCACTGGCTGAGGGAGGTAGAGGGTGCTGTGAGGTGCTGCTGAGACCCCCTTCCAAAATGAAGGACTTATTATTGCAATTGCTAAAGCACTTTCAGAAGAGAGCCCTGTGCCATCAGCCCCGCCGTACCTCAGCTGAAGTGAGCTGCCTCATCCAAGATTACTCCCAGCATATGTGGCCCTCCCCAAGGTCACCCCCAATATATGCCCCTTTCCCTCAGCAGCCTGCATTCAATTACTGTTTGGCAGGGGGTTACAGGCTCAGTCTTATGGCTGAGATGAATTTGAAAGATCAGAATGCCTCCATAAGATTGGCAGGGTTTTCTGCTGTGACCACATTGCAGTTGGTTTTCTTCTTTTTTCTATCCTGCTTCCTTTCCATAGCTATTGATTCCAAATGTTCTTCCTCGTAAGTCTCCTGCATGCCAACCCCTATCTCACAGTCCGCCACCCCAGTGGGCCTAGTCTGCAGCAGGGCAGCAGCAGAGCCACCCTGGAAGAGGACTGCTGCTTAACTGTAGAGATGCCGCTTCTATCCGTGTGGAAACTGTGCCCCCTGGAGTCCGGCAACCCTGCAGCCTTGCTTCCTGTCCATGCCTCACGTCACACCATTCATTCCACCCTCCATTCATTCATTCATCCCACCCAGCTACTCAGTCCCCCAGGCTCTGAGATTATCCTCTTGTAGGTACCTAATTTTTTCCCTGTGATCACTTATTGGCACTCAAGAGTTTTGCAATGTGCATTCTCTGCACCAGTGTCTAGTTTGCCAAGCTATGACTCCGTATCCTGACACTTCTCCCAATCCGCTCAGCTTCAAGAACATTCATGCTCCATGTTCGCCGCTAACTACATGCAATGGGCAAATCATTACCCCTTCCAACCTCCATTTCTTCATCTGTGATGTGAGACTGCTGATTATCTACCAATATCCATTATCTTCACCTCCCTTTTCCGGAATATGTAGCCAACCACAGAGACATTTCCCAGCCTGTCTTGCAGCTGGGAAAGGCCTTGCAGGTGCCATATGACCACATTTTGACCAGTGACATGTAAGCAGGGAAACTTCATGTTATACGTCACTTACATATTGGGCCCCTAAAAAGCAAGTTGTTTTCCCTCATTTCCTTTCTGCTCCCTCCTTTCTGATGGTTAAGCAATTATAATTGGAACACCTGCTCTGAATCCAAATGGAAGCCAGCTTCAGACCACCAAACTGTCAGTTACACTAGAAAGAAATAAGCTTTCTCTTGTTGAAGCCACTAGGGTCTCTTGATTATAGCATCTTTTCACATTATCACAACTAATATGATAAAAATGAATTAATAATCTTTAACTCACAAACTTTCTAATATTTAATCACCCTCAATGAGCTTTTCTACATCCTATTTCCATTGAATCTCATCTCTAGAATGAGTGGCTTGAAAAGAACTAATCTCAAGAGACACAGAATAACACAAGAAAAGATCCTGAGCTCAGGACCCAGATAAACCTGAGTTCTCCCTACATGGGCTTTGTGGTCCCTGGGACAAGCTACTTAACCTCTCTGTGCTTTTGTTTCTTTACCTATAAAACGAGGGAAAGAACTAGTTGCTTCATAGGGTTGCTGTGAAAATCAAATCAGAAAATGTAAGTAACTTGTTTATATAAGTACATTCTACATAATTGTTAGTTTTGCATATTCTCAATCAAGAATAGCTATGATTACTAGACAGCCTGCCTTATCTAAGGAATATGAGCATGTACTCTTGAACCAGGTGGTCTGGATTTGAATATAAGCTACTTTACTTGCAATATGTGTGAACTTATGTGTGTTACTAAATCTCTCTGTGTCTTAATTCTATTGATATAAAATTAGGAGTTAAATCTACATCATACATTTGTCATAAAGACTGAATGAACTGATAGTTTTAAAACCCTAGTAGAGTGTCTAGCAGATAGAAAGATTCCAATAAATTCTACCTATTGATTATGATTACCAAAGACTTCATCCGGGGCTCACATGCTAGGATTCTGCTTGCAAAACTGAAAGGCAACAAAAGTCTTAGCCAAAGGATACTCGACAGTTCATACTGTATGAAAAGATAGATTTGCCCTTATTGTTCTGATGTTAGGTAAAATTCTCATTATTGAAATCACACCTTCAGATTAAGGTGTATTTTCATTAAAAATCCTATCCTTAAATCAAAATTTATTAAGAGAAAATGAGACTGCTTCTTGCCCTATTTGATAATTCAGCAGAAATATGCCCAGTCACTTATTCAATTAAAAGCTTTCTAAGTAGATATACAAATAGTTCAAGGCTTTTAAGGTATAATAATAGTAGTAATAATAAGAAGAAGATATACTTTTCAAGGACTACAAGCTCAGATCATAAAGAGAAAAGACCATGACACTTACTGTTAATTGCCTCAGCAATATCTATTCTTCTCCTTTCTTAATAATAAAACTCAATTTTACCTTCAAAAGTAAAGTGCAAACTCCAAACAATGGATCACGCTTGTCTCCACTCAACATGGCAATCTCGTTCTTTCTTCCAAGCCTCTCTTGCAGCTAGGAATGGTCATGTGACCAACAGTCAATGAATGTCAGCAATATTCTACTGAGGGGATGGTCTTAAGAAGGCATTTGCATTTCTGGAAAGAGGAGACAGCCAGCCAGTCCAGCCATTTTCCCTCTCCCACATCTTTCTGCCTTAAACACAGAGAAGATGACTGAGATCAAAGCTTCTATTACATGAGGAAAAGGAAAGGCTGAGGGAAGAAAAGATAAATTGGCCTTGACATTTCTAAGCCATTCCCTGAACCAACACCAGTAATCATCTACCCCATGACTACTACTTAGAAGCTCTGTAGATGAGTTTAACCTGCAGCTCAGAGTATCCTAACTCCACAGGCCATTCTGCAGACAATGGGCTGTAGCAAATAGATCCAGAGAGTAGGTCCCAAGGCCAGGTGGGAATATGTACATGTATTCATGTTGTGAGGATGATATGAAGGATGAGGTGAGGAGAATACTGTAACAAAACCACTCCTACTTCATTTTACCTGTGACCATCATTCAACTAAACTCAGGATTTGTTGAATTCTTCCATCATGGATCTAAGTGGCTTGCTGATAATCCTGATGGACACAATTCATCTAATAGCAGAGAGAATATGTGGTCCCAACCTTCAAATAGTAGCCTTATTCAATTTGGGCAGCCACCCCCCCAACCCACAGCCTTTCTTTTTCCTACCATTTCTGTTCTAGGACATAGCAGTTCTGTCCCAGAGGCTTCCTGTGACTTTTCAACTCTATAATCACCCAGCAGTTGGTAAGACCTATTAATATTTCAGCTCATTTTTTTTCAATTGCAGGGCCATGATACTCATTGAACACAAACCCTCTATTTGTCTACCACAAAATGCACCCAGGTGTCTCAAAATGTCTAGTTACAAAATGAGATGATACTTCAGGATCTTGGAGAGTGCCCTGCAAGGTTAACTCAAGGTCAGTCTCTCTAGGACAGCTCCCAGGATCCAGGGGATGGGGCATTGCCTCTTCTTGGCACTATTACCCAGAAAAACAAAATAAAAAGTGATAAATAAATAAAAAAAAAAAACCACTGAGTGGAGTGAGAAAACCACTCTTTTTACCTGAAATACAGCAGTCCTCAGAGGATCTTGGTAAACAATGCTTATATTTAGCAAGATTAAGGCAAAGATCATAACCATTCACTAAGTATCCAGTATGTGCCAGAGATGTAAGATACTATTTTTGTCAATTTACAGATAGAAAATAGAGGGGAAATAAGCTACCGCATTTTTGAACACTTGTTAAAGGCCAGGCACTCTGTTAAGACACAGATACAGATATGTATATATAATCTATCTGAATATCATTTCACCACAATCCTATAAAGTTGCACTAATGTATTTTGCTATGTGGATCTATTATATTCTTGAATTGGGATAAAACATAATTTAGATTATTAGAGATCCTTATGTAATTGACTCCGTATTACGTGAAGAAATTAAGACAAGTAGTATATAACTCTAAATGGCAGCATCACAATTCAAATCAGCCAGTCTGACCATAATTAGGATGGCTATATAATTTACTATGTGAAATAGCATTCTTTCGAAGATAACATGGAATGCTATTAATGATAAGGCCAGAATAGCAGGTGTAAATCAGGACAGCCCCAGGTAACCCTGAATATACAGTCATTCTAGCTGTATAGATCTCAATGAAATAATGAGATAAAATCCTGCACCTAAAGCCTTTACCCTTATGTCTGAAACATAGTATGTGCTCAATATATTTTAGTTGTTTTTGTTATTACTCATCTTTCAGGGTCAGTGTGAGGATCTCATAAGATGAAAAGTGGAAAGCGATCCACAGGCATTCCTTGACCTCGCCTCCTCCATTCAGGATCCTTGCTTTGTCCTCTCGTTTTGGAAGGAAGCATCAATTCTGGCACCTGACATCTGGCCTGGGTGAGCACAAGCGAGCCAGAAAGAATGAGAGATGAGTCAAGGCCCACCCGCCTCCAGCTGATGAATGGCAAACCAGTGAAGTGCTCGATCTGGCTGGCCCGCCCATTTGCCACACTCCAGGAAAGAAGCCAGGATTTCCGGAGCAGCCATTGATGTCTGTCTGGGCGTCAGATACCTCAGCTAAACGCAGACTGGCAATTAACAGACACTCTTTCAGAGCTCATTTACAGGTTCTCTTAGCTTCCTGGTATGTCACCATGTAGTGGTGAGACCTTCATTCAGGGCTGCTGCTTCTGTTTATGAGCAGCTGTCTGAAACTACCCAGTTCTACTTTTCCTCTCCTCTGTGTCTTTAATCGCTTTATCTTGCAGACAGGGAAAACATTTATCAATGGCCACTTTTTTGAAAGCATGGTTAAGCAATATCAAATCATGAAATCCTAGAAAATCTAGATAAAGCTGGACAGTTTTTACAGATCTAGTCCGATGCCTTCGATTCACAGGTCAAGTAGCTGACTCAGTAAAAGATTTGCCTAATTTCATAAGCAAAATACGGTTAAGAGAAGGGCTCTGGACCCAGGCTGTCTAGAATCAGATGGCCAATCCAGGTTCCTTTGCCTCTCTCTGCCTCAGTTTTCTGAGCTGTAAAATAGGAGTAACAGTAGTGCCTACCTCCTTACACCATGATGAGTATTAAACAAGACAGAAAATATAAACACCTTAGCGCAGATCCTGGTGCACAGAATAAACATTAAGGGTTGCTTTTTTATTTTAATACTGATGGCATTGTTATAAGATTTCAATTTCTTCATAGGAAAAACTGTGAACTTGTTAAAGTCTCGTTTCCCAGATGCATCCTTAAGAAAGGGGACATTTTTTATGGTTTTGGATTTTAAAATGTTTTTAAATACCATATAATGCTCTCAATGTAATAAACTGGATCAATATTTCTTAAACTGTATTCTTCAAAACCAAAAGTTTCCTTCAGAGCTTGGTGTTCCTTGAAATTTTCAGTTTGGTGGTCACACAGGTTTGAACAATACTGATCCTTCTAGCTCCTCTTCCTTAGGCATTCCATAAAGCACATAACAGAACCAAAGATCTAGGAAGTCCAGTTAGACTTGAAAGAAGTAAGAAAAAATCTGCATGCTGCTATTTAAACTAGCGTTCCCTAAACATACTTTACCATAAAACCATTTCAAATTCTCCCATTAACATTAGTATCCCAGTTTGAGAAATTCTGAATTAAATCAAAGCTTTTGAAGTCTCCTGCTCAAAGTCAGAAGCCAAGTCATGGTCACTTGACATTCCACAGCTGCCTAACCTGACAAAAATTCTCTCTGGCAAGAATTAAACACCTGTGCACAGCGCAAGACACTCTCCCCTCTCCAGGCAGCACTAAGTTTTAACAAGCATGTTTGTACAATTTTACTCTGCCCCACTCCCAACCTGTTAGGAAGAGCTGATTGGACGAAGGCTAGACATTTGACCGAGAATGAGCCAATCAGATTCTCTCCTGAGAAAGCCTAGTGTAGGGAGTTGTTCAAGGTCTAAAGTTAAAGTTTCCAAAGTCCTACTGCTGGAGATTGAGAAACTATTCTGCTTTTAGCTTCTTTCTGAAACTCTTTCCTGTGCTGGTGAAGATGCTGACATCTCCACACCTACATTCTATTCCTCACTTCCCGTTACTCTAAGAAAAGTCTCAGAAGTGAGGCTTACTGGTTCTGATTGGCCTTACTCCAGTGACCTCCTCATTCTGAACCAATCACAGAGGATAAGGGATGCCTGACTCTGATTGGCCGGGCATGAGTCACATGACCACTCCTTGGCGATGGGATTTTCAGAAAATCCCATCTAAACCTCACAGGACTGGGAGGATAGGAGGAATGGCTCCCTAAAGGAAAAATTGAGGTTCTGTGACCAGAAGACTAGGGAATACACTGTGGGCAGAGGAAAAATAACAGATGCGCCCCATGCCCAGGGTCATATTATAATTTTTATCGGTCTTAGGAATTTTTACTTTCATGAGGCCCTTCCTCTATTAAAAAAAGAAGTATTCACATTATCAATTTACAAATAAGCTTAACTTAAATTTAAATATATTATATGAATACATATATTTATGACAAAGACAAATATGATCCAGGCTGGATTATACTCATGTTCTTCAGAATTTAAAAGATGTAAAAACATTTTTGTGGATCCCCACAAGTGTTGTGAGCACCAAGCATTGCAACTGTTCCAGTGGGTACATCAGCCCTGCCCACCCCTGTTCCCAGAAGGAAATCTCTGAAGCAGAAACTCGAGTCTCCTTGTCAGCAAGAACCCTTCCTGTGCCGGCCTTCCACACCACCCTCCAGCTCATCCCATGAGCTCAGGAGGAGGAGCAGCCAATTTTCCTAAAGAATCAATCCACAGAAAAAGCAGAGAGAGCACCAAGTAAATTATGCACTTAATAAGCATAATCTTAATAAGGATAATCTTCCTGCTAAAGGGTTTATCTTCCAGAATGCCTTAATCTGCTTCCAAAATTCATACTCATTAACTGCCCAGGCTCCTAATAGTGTCACTGTTCCCCTCCCAAATCTCTCATCTGCCATAACCTAAGTTCTATTCATCACCATTATTTTTCAGATTAAATGAAGTCAGTAACTTTTTACTTTCTTGCCCTAGAATTTAAAAAGAGGAGAACCAAAGGGATATTTTCTTGAAGAGAAATAACAGAGAAAGATGAGAAAGGTCCTGATGCCTTTGGAAGCAGAAACATCAGAGGCTTTCTGAGGCTACCAGGGAAACCTCTTGTCCCTTGTAATTTACCCTCAACTACTGTAATCTGAGGATGGGATCACCTGTGAGCATGGGCAGGTACATACATTTCCCATCTGCTTCACTGATCTGTGATTCTTACAATATTTGTTCCTCAACTGTACTATTATTTGTTAAACTTCGTTTATTTTAAACCAACTCACTTCTTTTCCACATACCCTCATTCAGAGCAATAGGATCCATGAAATGAAAAGTTTGGCAGTCTGGTTATATTGCTCCTAATGCATTTAACTAAAACCCAGCTATCCAAATAGAAAGTATTTTTAGAAACGCATCTTAAAATCTTCATGAGTTCCACCAATCACATGCATACTCATGATCAGATACTGCCATTAATTAGCTACATGACATTAACCAAGGAACTGACCTCAGTTTCCTGGTTCAGTACATCTTTAGAGGGCTGTGATCCTGAAATTCCAGAGACATGGTTACGTAGTTGAATTTTGCAAGATTATGTTCCACTTTTCTCCTACTTGTCTAGTTTTTAATTTCTTGAGCATTAATTATTTTTGTTTTTCTTTTTGAAACATAATACTTGTATTTATGGGGTATAATGTGGTAATTCAATCCACGTATACAATACATAATGACAAATCAAGGTAATTAAGATCTCTATCTTATCGTTTATGTAGCATATTTCAACTTGTTTCGTTTTCATTCTTCATAAGATGTATACCAGGTTTTTGTAATCTATAGTTGTCCTACTGTGCTGTAGATCTCTAGAACATATTCCTCCAATCTAACTTTATTTTTGTACCCATTATCCAACCTCCCACTGTCCCTATTGCCCTCTACCCTTCCTACCCCCTAGTAGTCACTCTTCCACCCTCTTCTTTGTGGAAAAAAAAAATTTAGCTTCCACTGAGAAGTGAGAACATGCTGTTTTTGTCTTTCTGTGCCTGGCTTATTCCATTTAACACAATGTCCTACAGTTCAATTCATTTTGCATATTAATTTTAAAATTAGGGAAAATCTGTATAGAAATTATGAAAGTAAGTACAACTTGAACCTCCCCCCTCCATCTCTCTCTCTCTCTCTCTCTCTCTCTCTCTCTCTCTCCTTTATTCTCAGTATTCCAAATCTTTTGGATATTTTCTAGATTTCCATCTACCCAAGCTCCTTGAAAACCTGAGAGTGTTTGCACACACTTTTCTCTCTGGACACAATGCTCTACCTGCTACAGGTAACACTCTTTCTCTGATCTCAGCTCAAATGCTCCTTGCCAGGGACGCCTCCCCCTGCCCCCATGTTGCCACCGCTTCCAACACGGCTCAAGTCTTTCTATTAAATGCTTTCAGACCATTCGGCATCTGCAGCGTATATTTTTATTTTTTTAATTTGGAGGATTATTTCATTAATGGCTAGCCTCCTCACTGGACTCTTAAGTTTCATGAGGACAGGAGTGTCATTAGCTTCCTTTGCCAATGTGTTTCTAGAAATTTCTATAGTTCCTAGAACATAGTAGGCACCCAGTTTGCTGAACGAAAGAATCATCTCCAGAAAGTGGTGATTCTGAAACTTCACAGAAACTCTCATGTCTTCTGCCAGTGTGTTCTAGGGTGTCTCAACCTTTCTGTCACAAAATTGTCTTTAATGTCTAGCATAAATTCTTACTCTTGGCAGAGAAAAGAATTGACAAGTAGAGTTATACCTCAATGCTGTAATCTTTGAGAGCCAAGGAAAATTACAAACTGCTTCCCTGATGCAGCCCTGGAATTTACCCACATGCCTCAAATAAAAACCCAAGTGTTCTTGATATATGTTAATTGTGAATGAAGCCTACTGTTACCTGGTTCAATACAGTTATTTAGAAAGTTGGTCAAAAATGCTCAGATGGAGGTGGTTTAAGAACAAAGAGGATGGGAGAACATTATTTGAGCAGCAAGTAAGCAAGCAAAAATCCATCATGGCTAATTATTTGGTCTTAATTGTCAGGAAATGAAGGATGGATGGAAAAGGGTTTAAATGGAATAATACTGAAAGTGTTCTTCTACCCCAAATACTATAGCCAAATCTGCAAGTGAGACTTTTCATAATCCACGGGTTGTTAATTATCTAAACACAGGTCCCTTGGAGCTGCCTGAGTGAAGATTAATTAGTTTTTCAAATAATAGCTAAATTGATGCGGGGAAGGAGTTCAGACTCCAAAATAATGGTTGAAAATTAGCCATCCTATTTCTTCATTTCTCTCTGCCGGCTCCTAGAGGACATTTATCTCTGTTGCTTTTGCAGAGAGGGCTCATTAATCAAACAGGCAGATGGGCCTTCCTAAATTTGTGACAGGGAATGAAAAGCCAGCCCTGCAAAGTGCATAGGGAAAGGAAAGAGGGTGACTTTCTGCAAAGACCTTCTTCCAAACTCAGTCACGGCCAGGTGCTTCCTCCCCTACACACACATGGTAAGGCACAAACCCCAGCACTGAAATCCTTTCCTGACTGGAAAATGAGACTGCAGATGGAAAGCTGGTCTCATTGATCTACCATCCAATCCAAAGACTTGAATTTAATGGAACGTAAACTAGTTTTGTAGGTAATATGTTTTTTTTGAAAATCTATATTATGTAAGTAAAATTAATTTCTTTCTGTTTGTCATATTATGACTCCTAAAAGGCAGGAATTTTTAAACCCTAAATCTAGGTTTTCAATAAATTTTAAAAGTAGGTTTAAAATAGTCTCCTAAAAAATAAAAGTTATGCAGGGCTGGGAATGAAGTTCAGTGATAGAGTGTTTGCCTAGTATGCTTGAGGCCCTGACTTCAATCCCTAGCACTGGGAAAAAGAGAAGAGAGGGGAGGGGAGAGGAAGGGGAGGGGAGCAGAGAAAGCTATGTGAGGTCAGTGTAGAGATAAGTGGTGGCCTGAGTTTGAGTTTCCCCCAAATCAGGTGCTGAAGCTAAATGCAGACAGTTTATTTGGGAGGTTATCCCAGGAAGCTTAAGTAAGGATATGGAGGAAGTGAACTTCAGCATTAGCTCTCAACCAGTAAGAGATAGGAGCTAGAGGATAAATACCTTAGCTCCCTATTGTCCCAGATAGGCTCATTCTGATTACCCACAGCGATAACACATTCCTCATTGGCTGCTTTCCTATCATTGCCTGTCTTACTCCAACTGGTACTGGGATGCACCCACATGATGCCCCATTGCTGCTGGACTCAGTGCCCCTGTGGCTGGAAGTGTTCTTGGCAGAGGACCTTTAGTTCTTGTTCCTGTAAGGACTGCATTAGCTACAGAGGGCTGCCTTGTCCAAGGACCATCTCATTCTGGGAAAACCCACATCCAATGACAAGTTAATATGAGGTTGTAAATGTTTAGCGAATTCCAGCTGAACTTGGGACAACTCTGAAGATTTGCTCCAGCTCCAGAGCGATGGGATATCTATGGAACATCTAGATGGTGCATCAAAGTATCCAACACGGTAGGGGCTGGTGTAAGATAGACAAAGAAATAAAACAGTGAAGAGTCTGTTACTGCTGGGGTGCGATGCTACATGCCTGTAATCTCAGCACTCTGGGAGGCTAAGGCCGGAGGGTTCTAATTTCAAGCCAAACCTGAGCAACTTAGCAAATTAGTGAGACACTATCTCAAAATAAAAATTTTACTTTTGGGAGGGCACTAGGGGTCGAACTCACGGCCTTGTGCTTGCTAGGCAAGTGCTCTACCACTGAGCTACATCCCCAACCCCTCAAAATAAAAATTTTGAAAAGGGTTTGGGGCATAGCTCAGTGCAAAGGCCCTGGCTTTAATCCCAGGACTGCAAAAAAAGGTATTACCACTGGAAGCAATCAAAGTGATCCTGTCTGGGATAAGAGAAGAATTGGGGTAATTATCTCCTGGTTCTATCAGTTGTTGATTGAGAGTTAATCCAAAGAGCATTAACTCTCCAGCCCTTCTGAGCACAAGCTCACTGGACTCTAGTTACCAGAGAGCCATGGGGCAGGATCATGGCTGGCTGTCAGAAGCCTTGGGCTGAAGATGCCCAGAAATGCGAACAGTAAGAGCCTGTGGATGGGACACCACCAGTAACTGCTAAAGCACCAAACTGTTAATCAAGAACACCCCTAAAAGCAATTTTATGCCACTCTAGACACCTCTGACCTCTTTCCCACCTGCCAAATTATCACAGATAACTTCTGCCAAACTGCAGTGAGTGAAACATCTAAGCATAGAACTGAACATGTATGTTTCTCTCACTGTTTAAAACCCCATCCTGCCTCCTTCTCTGGTATTAGGAGAAGTTCAAGTTTCTTACTGTGCTTAAGAGGTTCATCTGGTCCCTGCCTATCTCTGAAACATCTCGCCTTTCCATCTATGCCCCAACTAGTTATACTACACTCAAGTATATTCTTCAAATTCACTTTCTCTTTCTTCGAGGCCTTTGTATATACTATTCCCTCGCTTGTAATGCTTTTCCCCACTTTCTCATACTCTTATATTCCTGCAGGTCTCAGCTAAATGACACTTACTTAGCCTAAACCAAGCTTTCTTTATCCTATAGTTGGATGGATGCCTCTTTTTTTACAGTCTCATAGCATCTTAGACTTCCCCATTGGTTGTGTTTATATATTGCATTGTATATTTTGTTGACACATTTGTCTCAACCAATAAACTCTAAGTTTTATAAGGAAAGAAACCATGACTTACTCGCTCATTAATGTGTTGTTGAGCCTAGCGCAAATGCCTGTCACGCCACAATTCAAATTGTGGTTGAATAAATGTAGGGCAAAGTTTAGCAAACTTCATATGATTCCCTAAACTCTTCCCAGTTTGGCCCAGTTCCAACAATCACTCTGATGCAAAATAGGAGGATGTCTTTGCTGCCTGGCTGACCCTTCTGCCAATGGGATCATTATTTTTTGTGTCTGGGTATTATGGGAAACCCGCTATTTAGAGTCTCAGGAGGAAGGACACCGTGATTCAAATACAACGGAATCATGGAAGTGAGATGTGGAAAGATAAATGTTCCTTAGGAAAGAAAATGGTTTGGTTACTACACAAAAAGGTGCATGGTTTTAATGAGGACTCTGCAGTAGCTGTCTTCGGCAGGAGAAACAGAAATGATAAATCAGAAATCTGGAAACATTATCAAGCTGCAAACATCCGGCACATACACTAATTGACCTCCAGGAGTGACATTGGAGTTTTGGAACCTAAATGCATCCAGATGTCCAAGCAATCAATAATCCCCAAGGAAGCCAGTCACATTAGCTGGGGCCTAGCAGACTGTGGCCAAAAAGAAATTGGACAGAACCTAAAGGAAATCCATTTACAGGCTAGGATTGGAATGGAAATCAGAAAACAAGGACTTGGCACAGGTACTGAAATTCTCCTGACAGGGAATACTTCTCTTTCCAATATGCTACAAACTCCATGAGGACAAGAATTCTGTCCATCCTTTTACAGATGCATCCTCACAGCCTAATACAGTGCCAGGTAAATGGCAAATCTTCATTACATACTTAAAAATGAATAAATTGTCTGGGTATGGTAGCACACACCTGTTACTCAACACTCAGGGAGGCTGTGTGAGAAGACAGGAAACAGATATCCTTAGAGATCACAGTGACCAAAGTGGGGTGTAGTAGGTATTGAGGAGTCCTAGCAATGATCTATTTATTGATGAGTGCTGGTTATATGTTCAGAGTGCAAACATTCATTGTACTACATGCACTTATGATTCATGCTTTTTTCCTAGATCTAGGTTACACTTTATTTTAAAACATCCTTAAAAAGAGTAATTCTAGCTAATGGGTTGCCAACCCAAATGCCTTCAGAAGCCACTATGTCTACCCCAGTAGCTCCCTCACAGCTACCTTGATGTACACGTGAGAAATGGACCAGCGGGCCACACGTGAGGGGGGAAAGGTGCTAGGCACTCTGGTGAGCTGAGAAGCAAGCCCCTCCGTTTTAAAATCAGATTTCTAAGAGGTCTGTGCTCATCCAACCCAACATGACCGTGGGCCCAATTCGGTTCATGTGTAGCCAACTATCGACTTCTTCAGGTCCAGGCCGCACCCAGTCTCTGATCATATTTGACAATATGCCCTCCAGCCCTCATTTTCGCACCGCCTCCTGCTACTTCCTCCCCTGGCAATGCTTTCTTCATGCTCCCAGGTCCAGCTCCAAGGTACATTCATTGGAATGCCTTGCTGACCCTCCTCCCCCGGCACTAATAATAACTTTCTCCTTTGTGCTCCCAGAAGACAGTCTCCCCTCAGAGTACAACCTCTAAGAGGTCAGGATTCCTGCTTTGTTAATAACTTCAGCACATAGGAAAGCACCTTGCACCCAATAAATGCTTCATACACACTATGTGTTGTAACTAAGTATTGACTGTAGCTCCGTGACCACAGATCTACGTCCCTTATCCCACAGCGCGGAGTTATAAAGCCTAAAGAACTATGTAGAGCCAGTCAATCCCCCATACCAAAATCCAGAAGACTATACACAGAGTCCTTTACTAGACATTTGGGTGGTAAATTCCAATCCCGACAGATTCCGAAGGGGATAAAGACTTGGAATTGTTTCTTTTTCTGTGACTAACCCTATGCTAACCCTCCAAGCTACTCTGGGGCACAGGGATTTTCTTATTGATTCTCAGGAATGATGCCCCATGAAGCCTCTTCCACTTGGGTCCTCATTCTGTACTTTCCCTCCCTGCTGGATCCTCTGCTTCTTCGAACCACTGCTCATTCTTCTTAGGCTCAGTTTCTAGCACAGTATTTTTCAGCCATTTGGAATCTCCTTTTATTCCACTGTTGGGTCGCATGTTAGGGAATGGGAAGGGAGCCCGTGTCCTTGGAGTAGGCCCTGGCCTCCCTCACAGTGGACTATTAAAAAAGCAGTCAGATCTATCCCACTGCCAACATTAATTCCCTACCAGCTGATCCCTTAGGCATTATGATGCTAAAAGAATATATATCTCCTACTGTTATATTAGCCTTAATATATACCACAAGAAGGAAGGAGTGGAAAGAGAAAAATAGGTCCCTGCACTCCTCTATCATAATAAACATCACACAATATTTTGATTAATTATATATCATCTGCTTCCTCTAGGAGACTGTGAGCTCCCTGAGGGCACAGACTGTGTTTTACTTTTCTACACATCTAAGTGTCCTCAGGGCACTCCTAGCAGGATGGAGGCTGGTGCCATATGTTGAAGTGCTCTGCTGGGTAGTAGTCGAAAAAAAACCTGCTGCTACTGGCAAAAAAGAGCATTTCAAACCAATTTTATGTTTGTCTCCCACAAATCACATCTGTCCAAAGTTCTGTATAGTCACACTTCCGCTGCACAAGACAAAAGACCCAAAGAGAGAGCCTGGGCAAGTAAAAGCTTGGACCATTCCAAATGATGAGTCTGCATATAGCTCTTTCAAGTGGAAGCTCAGGCACCTTCCCTGTGTTTAGTGTTAAGAAGACCCCATTCAGGGTAGAAAATTTACTATGCTACAGAAAAGGGTGTCCACAGACACCACTAGGCACCAGTTCCAAACACTCCTAACAGGGGGCGGAATTCCAGCATACATTTTTAAATTCGTTTTTTCCCTTAATACAAACATAATATATGCTAATAATGGAAATTTTAGAAAATATAAGAAAGCAAAATTATTTCTTAAAAATACATAAGATATTAGTACCTAGAAGTAAACACTGTAGCTTCTTCCAGACTTTAATATAGCAGTTCTAGCTCTGACCTCCAAGAGTGCCTCCTGTAAACTCCATTCTGATGACTTCTGCTAGATGTTGACTTAGCCTCAGCGCCTCCCCCATAACATCCACCACCTCCACCTCCCTTCACCCCTGGTGACTCTCCCATCATTTGGACAATAGACACTGACTGCCATCCCCTCTTCATTCTCTCACAATGGTAGTTTTGGCATAAACTCTACTGATGTGTCCTGCTTCTCTCAGGCACCTCATTTTGGGTTAGGAAGAGGCAATTTTGTAAGCTTAAATAGTATACATATACACATGTAGTATTCACATGTAGATAGTATACACATGTAGATACATACATACGTATGCACTATAATAGATGTATTTATTATAACAGATATATCTGATATATATATGTTTGACTACATAGTGTTACAATTTATAAAATTGGCATTACATATATGTTATATATTTGGTATATTTTTGTTATAGATATTTACTATATTAATTATATATATGTCATAAATATTTGTATTTGTTATTATATTCCTGCTATATCAGGGTCCCTGATTCTCCTCAGAACACATACCTCTGACTCACACATACCAGGAAATAGAGAAAAGCAACTCCTCTTGGCACATGCACACAAACATTTCTGCATTTCATCAAACCTAAGATGCTAGTAATTACAAGACCCACCATTTTTCAAATTTTTCCTGAAGTATAGCCTACACGGAGAAAAGTGTATAAAACATGAATGTACGATTCAGTGAGTAATCACAAAGTCAACATCAGTGTAAGCACCGGCCAGGTCTTGAAATATGTAGGATGATGCCAGACATCGGGGAGGTAGCTCTTGACTTGGCTTCTAACAGTAAATTTTGATTTCGCCTGGGTATTTGAACTGTATGTAAATATCATCAGGTAGTAAATACTCTTTTGCTTGTGACTTCTGTCATTCACCGTTATTTTTCTGAGATCCATTCTTGACTTACCACTATTTTAAATAACTCTAAAAAAGAAAGAATACTACCAGGTGAACTGGTGGGGTTTTCTCATCACTTATCGTTTTTGTTTGATACCTAAAAAGCTCTTTTACACTCATTGGTTCAGATTATTGTCACATTATTCTTCTGGACTCTTAAGAAGGGACGTGTAAGTGAAAGGGATGGCACGGCGGTTCTGAAATGCCTCACATTCAGAATCCAGGCTTTTAAATGACTCGCATTCAAGTATGTCTGTGCTTGGTCTTTCCTCACAGTGTCATCCGCCACACCGTGGTGCTGGTGACACGGCTTTTTCTTTAAAGAGTATCACACAATTGTCTGGAACTTCTTCCAAACGGCTAACACTGTCTGCAATTCTTGACAATGGCGCTTTCTCAATCTTACCAGAACTGTCGATGGAAGCTTCTCAGACAACGACCAGAATTCACAGTCTTTCCTCAAATGGTCCTTAAAAGTTTGTTGACTACAACAGTATGGAGCCAAGTTGTCTGGTGAGGTTACTAGGAATAAAAGAGAAATCTGCAAACTTTCAGACAATGAGAACCACATCAAAATGACTGTCTAGCTGGCAGTGATGGTAAAAGACCATCGATTTCAAGATGCAGCTCAATTATAAAGTGATGAAATGTTTTTTGGTGTACATTTTAGAATCAAGGAAATGCAGCAATATTTTATGTATTTATGTTTACTTTAGTAGACAGTAAAAAATGGTCATGTCTTTGGACTTCACTTCCCAAGACAGAGAGGGGAAAAAATAAAACACCAGAGGTGAATGATTCAGCAAATCTAGCAAATAAAACCCAGAGGACACAGTGAAATTTGAATTTCAGATAATAAATTACTTTTACGTACTTACACCAAAAATTATTTCATTATTCTGAATTCAAATTTAACTGGGAAACCTATATTTTATGCGGCAACCCTACTTCAACCCCTGTGCCAAATCTGGACTTACTTGCCCCTCAGCTGTGTGTCATGGAAGTTTGATCTGTATACTTTGCATTTCGCAGAATCCTTCGCAACTTGCTTCTGGCTGGGTTTGGCCAATGAGAAGCCCAGTATGGGACAGTAAGAGAGAGAAGCAAGGTCTTTCTGTCTGCCCTTTCTCTCAGCATCTTCAGGAGCAGCTTCTGTAACTCCAGCTCCTACTAGAAATCTCTCTATAGCTCCGAAGAAAGCTCTCTACAGCTCTCTGAGGCTCCGAAAGGTGGCTCGCACCCTAGGCTCAAGTTGCATCGACCTCTCTCTCTGGACTAGGACAGGTAGGAGCTTCCTGTGGTTGCCCACCTCTGAGTTGCTTCACTATTTCAGTTTGGCCTTTTCATCCTTTGCTCATCTGTATAACTTATCCCTGCATTAAATTCCTTTTGTACTAAAACTTCAGAAGGTTCTGTTTCCCCCATTTGGACCCTGATTCATACATCTGATAAGTGGCTCCTTGTACAGCCTCCTAACCTGGTTGCTAGACATAACTTTCTCCACGGCTGTAAACCAAGTGTAAGGCCCTCAACACCATGTCTATCTTCAAGCCTTTTCCCTCAGATTGTAGTAGCAGCTTGTTTCACCTGCTCTGATGTTAGGGAATGGCCTAATTATTATTTTTACGAGTTGTAATAATACAGCTAATATTTATTGAGCAGTTACTGTATGCAAAGTATTGCATGTGCTTCCTCTCATTTACCTTCCAGTATTAACTTATGGCTCAATACTATCATCCTCATCTGGCGAATAATGATTTTGAGGCTCAGAGGCCCAGCGATGAGTTTGAGAAACCCAGGTATGTCTGATTCTGTGTTCTTCATCACCCTGCTCTACTGCCTGGGAATCCAGCTCTGTCTTCCTCTCAAGCCATCTCTGGGCCTTTATGGTCAGTGCTCAGAAAATGTGGGCATCTTTAGAAACTAGTATGCAGACTTTTTCAAGGGGCCTTTGAGTTTTCCAGCTAGTAGTATGTCCCTTGAGGCTACTTGTAATGACTCAGTCTGTGTGTGTGTGTGTGTGTGTGTGTGTGTGTGTGTGTATGGTTGGGGGCAGTGGTGGTAACAGAGGAAGTAACCTTGAAATGTGCAATGAAGTCACTCTGTGTCAGCTGTCATCACGGTGAGAAGCCAGCCAGGCAGCTCTGCAGGGGACCCAGGGAGACATGAAAGTCATACAGCACTAGGGTGAAGGCCGTGTCATTAATCAGGCGGAGGGGCTGCTGGCACCAGGGAGAATCTGCCCGGCAAACTATGAAATGTCACCTACGTGGTACTGTGAGAAGATCTCCTGAGTAAGTTATCTTAAAAGACTCATTTTATAGCAAAAATAAATAATGCGATGGGGTAACACCCATCCCTCCACCTCTCTTTCCTGTTTCTTGAGAAATTGCTGCTCGTGAGCCCCGCGCTGTCCTGAGCCTCACCATCGGGGCACAGAGAGACACCCCGCAGAAGTAAAAACCCCACAGAGCAGCCCAAATGCTAAACACGTCAGCCCCGTTGGCCCTCAGCTGCCAGCCTCATGCTGACCCAGCTGTTTAGCGTCTGCAAACTGGTAGCTATTTTTAGCAAGGCATGAGAATCAGGGCACGTGCGTGCAGAAAGCCAGGTAGTGGCAAGGTACAGTTTGGCTTGGCCACATTCTCTCTTCTGGAGAGTGGTGGAACAGAAAAGACGGGGCATGGTCTGATCAGACGGGGAAGCAGCTGGTGTTTACGTCTGTTTCATTCTAGGGACTCCCACATCAAATACCCAACATTCACCCAGGTTGTGACTGGACGTTGCAGGAAGGCCCATCTCCAGAGTCCTATTGATTCATTCAACATCTGACAAGAATTTACTGAGCACCTGCTATATCTTAGGCATTTTGCCAGGAACAACCTCTAATTCCTGTCATTAGGGAAAACATTACCTATCTTCTGTCCCACTCATTTCTGGTCATTTATTTTCTTCTGTTCAAAAAATGCTAATTGAGTAACTACTATACACCAGGCACTACAATTGGATAAATAGCAGTGAACAACACAGAACAGTCAGTGGTGTATGATGGGAACAGTACCTTATTTGGAGGCAAAAGATTGACTTTGAGTGGGTTGGCTAACCAATTAGAACATCAGTTCCTCCACTTTTAAAATGAGGATGATCCTGCTCACTCCACAAAGATAGTAGGAATCTCAGAGACAAGGAATGTGGAAGTACTTTAGAAACTTCAAAGTGTTTATCAGTAACAGTGTTGGCTCATGTTCTCAAAGAGTTATTTGAGGAATGTTTAATGAAAGGACTATTTGTAGCTGTATGGAACTAGGTAGTGGAACTAGATAGGCATGGGGAGGTACCCAAGTAGTTACCAGCAGGAAGGTCATGAGGGGTGAGAGAGAAGAGTGCAAAGACCAGGATCTGGCAAGAGCTAAGACATGGTAGAGGACCTCCCAACAGGAGCCATAGACATGTGGACAGGAACAGGGCCATTAGCAAACCCCAGGCCCAGCAGTGTGTTTTTAAAAGGAGGCTTTATCGTTACTCAGATAGGATGAGGACAACAAATCAGGACACAGTGGCTATTGAGAAGACTGTCTGTTACTCACTTGTGGTGAATAAGAGGGCCAAGCCACGCACTGCAGGGTCACACAAAGAGCACCAATGTCATCCAGGAGCCAGAGCAAGTGAGGAGAAAGCGTGCTGATGGGCTTGATTGGGAGAAACAGGCGAGGTGACGCCTCTGGGCTAGCTGACCTCGCAGCATCTCCCCTCCTGGTGTGGGCTCAGTGTTCATGGAGCCCTGCAAGATTTATAAGCAGAGGATTTGCATCCTCATCAATTTGTGCACTTAATCAGTATTTATTGACTCTCTACTATGTGTGAGGCTAGGTGCTAGGTGGGGCATAGAAATCAGACCAAAACAGACATAATTCCTGCCCTCGTAGAGCCAACCTAGAAAGAGAAAGAGCTACTAAAGTGATCGTTATTTAAGTAACTTTTTAATTATGACTATGGTGAACTGAAAAGAAGACTGGGCAAATTTTTCATCTCTCAGTTTTGGGCTATTTTTGTTTAGTTTGAGGATATAGACTTATGGAAGGTATCCCTATTATAATTTGCAGGATCAAAACAGGAGAACAGATTTCTTTAAGAAGTGATTGGAAAAGTCAACAACCATAGCTACCACTTAATGAGCACCTACAATATTTCCATCACTGTACCAGACACATTAAGTACCTTTTATTTAAACTTTCAAAACAAGCCAGCAGGGAAAATACTATTTCCATTTTCTAAAGGAAAAACACTAAGGCTGAGGAAAATTAAGTAACCTGCCCAAGATCAAGGAGTCAAGTGAAGGGCAAAGTCAAACTTTTAACCTCCATCTGTCACGGTCCACAGCCCATGGTCTTCCAACTTCATAATGTCCTTTCTCCATGAGAACTTTGACCTCACATCCCTAAATACAAACTCCCTGTCTAGATTTCCAGCCATGTTGGCAAACAACCCTCAAAAGGCACAGTAGCTCAAACATAATAGAAGTTTATGTCTCATTCCGGTAATCCACAGCCACTGTTTTTGAGTAGCAGACAGCTCCCTCCAAACAGTAACTCAATGACCCAGAAAATTTCCAGGTCCCAGGCCACAGGGGGCGTATTATTTATTTGCATCTCACTGGATAGAACTGAGTCACGTGGTAACACTGATTGCAAGGGAGGCTGGGAAATGTAGTCTGTCTGTGAGCCTAGGAAGAAAGGAAGCTAGCTTCACAACCAGTGAGTACTCCTGCCATGCCACTTCATGACAATCTATTATACTGGCAGTATCTTTTCAGTGCTTGCAAACATTCCTTCAAGCTGCCCTTCCCTTCTGGAGTGTGTTCCAGGAGCTTTTATTCCTGGGTCTTACAGTTTTATATTTACATTGATAGCTTTTTAAAGTCTGTATCACTGTTTGACACGATCATCATCTTGCATGCTCTGCAAAGGTTAGAGCCTCGGGAGAGACACACTTTCTTTTCCACGGATTAAAAATAAATGCAGACCCCTAAGCAAGCCTGCCAAGGACTAAGAAAATGATAGAAAGAATGAAAAAAACCTTCAAAAGGAAGATGGTATTCTCACAGTCATTCAGGACTACATCTACAAAAGAGATACAAAAACACTATAAGCCAATTTCAAGCAAATACCATCCAAGACTTTTAAGAAGTTACTGCTTCTCAAGCTTCAATTTATGACACATTGAAAACGTCAGTGTATACCAATAAATCATAATTTGCCATTTCCCACCAATACCTCCCCTGTTGTGAAATTCCAAGTAGCAAATCTCTAGGACAATATCTTCTAGAAGACTTTATTGGGTATGTCTTAGTTTGTTTTATATCATCACTCTTTATGTAAAGAAAGAACTCTTGCCCTATTCACTGCAGCCATGGGATGTGTGAAGAAGCAGTTTTTTGTTTATTTTGTTGTGGTGGTTGCTTTCCTTTTGGGGAATACATCAAACACAACCTTAAATGCCTCTCCCATAAAGAAGAATTACATAAACTGTTTCTTGGACCACTCCTCCTGTGGATGCTAATGAATATTTTGAAAGAAAATAGCGGGCAAGGAAGGAATACTTAGGGAAGAATAAGGTGTGATAAGCTGAGTTAAAGAAGGTGAAGAGATTGTTTCTCTGATATGAGAAACCGTAAGTGTAAATAAGGACAAAGAGGTGTAATAGATATTATATAAAAGGAAGATAATATTCAAAAGAGAGGAGAACTAGAAAGGGGGAAGGGAAAAAAGAAGGAAGGGAAAAAGGAAAGAAAGGGGAAAGGGAAAAATGGAAAAATATAAATAAATCTGCTGTAAACAGGGAAGGGGGAGCAGAAGAGAGAGGTGGGGAAGAGGGAGGAAAACCAAAATACATCATATACAGGTACAAAATAACCATGATGAATGTGGCCATTATGTATACAATGTATCAATATGTGTTCTTGGGGAAAAATTTTTTTTAAATTTTAAAAACAGAAGGTGAAGAGCTTTTTTTTTTTAACCGCAAGATTCTGCAGCACCTTTCATTAGGTTAAGTCGTGATTGAATAAAGAAGATGGGGCACAGATTGACTCTGGAGACAGAAACAGCAGCAACCCTTTCAAGTAGACATAAGATGCCAACAGGAAGTGAGCGTGCCTCGCATTTACCTATACTGTACATCGCACCTCTGAATTTGAAAACAAAGGTCTCTGCTAAGCTCAAAATATTCTTAAACGGAATATTGGATACATCCCCTGGTCATCCCATTGCAAGTCATGAATTAGGGAAAAAAAACTCTTACAACTAACAGTGAACACTTTTAGGTCAAAAAACCTGTATTCAAATTTCTGTTCTTCTGCTCACTTGCTGTGCAACCTTAGGTAAGTTAACTAAACTCTCTGAGAACATTTCTTGCTATTCCATTTTCTCCCGTGTGAAAAGGGGCTAATGTTAATATCTGCCTTGTTGGGACGTTCAAAGAATTAAGTGAAACAAACTCTAGGAAATACTTTCTGTGCATAATGGTCACCTGCCCTCCAAAATATTGGCTACGCTCACTGTTACTACAGTATGTTATGTTTCAAAAATTTACAGAACGTAGGAACCTGTTAACAGAACATCTGTTATCATTTCAAGGAACACTGCAGAACTAAGTTTGGGAAATGCTAAGTCAGAGAGTGCACTACAAGGCCACAGGAGATGCACCAGAAGTTCCACATCCCTGAAGTAGTCTCTCTACCCATCTATTAAAATCCAAAAATGACACATCTCCAAATGGTGCCGACTACTCCGCTTCCTCAGCCCACCTGCAGATTCCTGGTGAGACTCTACTCACCAAGTCTCAATCCCACCCAGAGCTTGTGGAGTCCGGGGCTGATCTTTCTTTGTTCAAATGAGGCTCCACTGTCTGAATCATGTAGGGGACTCTCAAACCCAAAAGGCAACCATCACATCTGCCACCTGAGGTCTACACTTCCCTATCTCCTCCTGAGAGTGATCCTGTTCCCGTTGGCATAGAACCCTCTTCTCCTCTGAGTCTGCTCTAATTTTCCTTCTCCAGCTCTACAAGAGATGATCTGCTACCAAACACAGCTATAGTAATTCGAGTTTAAATGTACATCAACAGTAAAAAAAAATTATAGTTGCCTCCCTCCTTAGCACATACAGTGTACAGGACACTATAAAAGACGTATAAGGTGTGAGGAAAAATTGTGGCGAATGTTTAAGATTTTAGAAATTTTTTACAGTAAAAGACACATTGCCTTAGTTCTCCTCAAAATACGCTCCTTAACTTTAAACATACTTTCTTCCCTTGTTTGTGCCACTTTCTGAAGCAGTTCTGGAAGTCCTCTTTCATGAGTGTCTTTATTTCCACTGTAGTGGCCACCTTAATGTCCTGAATCAATTAAAAACGTTTTAAACATTCACCATGTATCTCATCTACACCGCCTCACTCAATCCCTACAAAAGCTCCTTCAGTAGGTTTTATTATATGCACACGTTACGATGAACAGACCAAGTTTCCAAGAGATACATCTTGCCTAAGGTCTCCTGGTAAATAAAATGATCTGAACCTGGGCTAGATCTCCTGAATTCGGGTCATCTACTTCATCTTATCTCAATTTCTTCTCTCTCCTGCCTGTTCTCTGCAGAAAGCTCCAGAAAAAAATGAATGGGTTTAGATGAGGGGAATGCCACTTCTACATATCGATTTTCTGAAAAATAGCTTTCAGCTCGTGGATGTTCAGAAAATTGGCCCACTTCCAATATCAGGACTAGCAGTTGTAGGTTAAGAAAGCCAAAGGGAAGACTCAGAAAGCATAATGCACTCATTCCTTAAATGTTTTCATTTAATCTAAAACAAAGCAATGTCATTTGTTTGCCTATCTTTTGACATAGGGAGAAGGTGTTGTCTGGGAGCACAGGAGCCCTAATGGAACTCCTATTTGTCTTTCTCGAACAAATCAAAACCGTAATGTACTACATATCCAATTCCAACTTCTTTATAGTGGAGCACTTTAAAGATAGCTGTGAAGTAGCCTGAGTGTAGCTCTCTTCCAAAATAGTGGTGTTTTTTTTCCCTATTTCTCAGTATTCATCCCCTGACTTGACCGCACTGTTTTGCAACTCATTTTTTTTCAAGTCTCTTCAAAGCATTTGACTCAGTGTTCACAGAAACAATTCTCTTTTAGCTCACATTTCATCTGTGATTTGTAACATTTAATTAAACTGTGTACTTAGAAAAAATGTAAGAGCCACTCTCCCTCCAAATTTCTGCATGGCTCGCTCTCATTTTTCTGTAGATCTTTGCTCAAATGTTACCTCCTCAGTAAGTTTATCTCTGATTACTCTACTAAAATTAAACACTCCTATCCCTCTTGTCCGATCACTTCTCCTGTGTGAATTTTTCTAACCATCCAACATACTGAACATTTCTTTTTCCTATTTATTGCTGTCTCACCCATTAGTATTTATACTCCATGAAGCCACAAATTTCCATCTGTTTTGTTTGTTGATGTACCCCTAGTGCCTGGCACACCAGTCAGGCCTGAAGAAAAAAATTTAGATAGATAGATAGATAGATGGATAGATAGATAGACAGGTAGATAGATATAGATATAGCAAATAAATATACATCAAATGCTTCAAAGTTGTGAGTACAGCCCAAACCAAAATCAATAGGATCTTAAATATCTCTACACTTTTAAAAAGCCACCTAACACTGAGATCAGACGCCCACCTCACAGGCTTACCAAGAGAAGCACAACCAGATCCTACCCTCAACTCTCATCCACACCTCTGCCTCTTCCCAGGGTGTAGAAAAAGACAGCCATAGGACAGGGAGTAGAGTTTCATTGTTACAGGTGATTGCGCGCTTCCCTTCAGAGTGAGTTGGTGGGGAATAGTTCATCCATCCCGAAGCCAAGTAAGAAGAGATATCTATTTTCGTTTTAGTTTTCTACAATTTTTCTATAATATTCCTAGATACTGGTTTCTTTGTATTTATCCTGCTTAGAGTCTTCAGGACATCTTAAATCTATGCTTGAGGTCTTTCATGTTTTGGAAAACTTGTAGCCATTATCTCTACAAATATCTCCTGCCAAATTCTTTTGTTCTTCTTCTAGAATTCCAGTTAGACCTTTGTAAATGTATTATAAGTTTCTTCACCTTCTTCTGAATCTGTCAAACTTTGGCATCTCCTTTATTGATTCAAAATATTTTCTTCTGATTCATCTTCCAATTCACGAAGTCTCTCTTCAGACTGTCTAATCTGCCTTGCAGCCCATCTGCTGAATTCTTAGTTTAAGTCATTTTGTTTCCATTTCTAGAATTTCCAGCTGCTTCTTTTTATTTGTACTTTTCTATCCAAATTCTCTATTTTGTCTTTTATTTCTTTAAACTTGGCAAGCAGAGTTACTTTAGAGTCTTATCTGACACTGTCAATATTTGAAGGCCCTGGAGGTCTGGTTCATTAGTCTGTTTTTCTTCTGATTGTCTTTGCTTTTGTCTCATTTCCTCATGTGCCTGATTATTGTCTCATTGCATGCCAGACGCTATATTTGCAGCTTGTTTGTGGAAGTATTTTAAGACTTGTGATTACATTATTTCTGGCATGGATAATTTATATTTGCTTCTTTCAAGTCCCTGTAGGAATGAGCAATCTGGGGTCACCTCAATCCAAATGCCAGAATCGAGACACGTTGGTGATGAGCTATAGTCTCTTCCAGAGTCAGTCTTCTTTGATTCCACCCTTCTTTCTAGGATGCAGCCTCTCAGAGTCTCAAACAAAATTAAACAGGATTTGCAAGGCCTCCTTTCCTTGGCAAGCCCCAAGTTCCAATCCATGTGCCCCTGCCACTGCAAGGTCTTCAAATTGCCATTCAGCCTCTTAGCCTCTCATTACAATCAGATTTGCCAGACACTGGTCTGAGAGCTGTAGGCCTCTAGAGCCAGAGATTCTGGTGAATTTCACTACTTTCTAGCTTTCTGATGCTTTAAAGTGTTATGTGTTTACACACACACACACACACACACACACACATTGCACTCAGTCTGTCTAATGGGAGGACTGGTCCAAATTACCTTCTCTGCTACTATCAGAAGCCTCCTCATAATCTATGTCAGAGTCTGAATTGTGCTGGGAAGAATGAAGCAGGCAGCCGGGGCACAAAACTGAAGGAGGCATCCACGCCCAGCTCAATGGAAACTCAGAGCAGGCACCTAAGCGTCAGCACATCTGCACATTCTGAGGTACCCTACAGACCTCGCCTGCCTCACCGTCACCCCAATCCTGGCCTACATGTATTTGCAGAGATTTGCATACCTGAGCAGACCCAGCTAACAGGACAAGTATCTAAGAAAATGCAAAATAGAGACTTAACTTATTTTTTGCTTACTTCTAATTTGTCCTATTTTTCTTATCAAAGCAGACATTACTGTTTGCCATATGCTAAGTGCCTGACATGCATTATTACATCTAATCCTTGTAGCAACCCTACAAGATAGATGCAATCTTTATCTCCACTTTGCATATGAAGAAATGAAAACACACATAGATTTAGTAACTTATCCATGTTATCAAACCTGACAGGGGACGGAGCTAAATTTTGAACTTGGGTAGCTGAGTGCCTAGATCTGCCTGTCTAACCACCACACACAGAGCCACTCGTTATGACTCCTGTTGAAAATACTGACTTATGTTTGCAATTTTAAAAGATGTTGCAATATAAAATCAAAACTAAGATTTTCATTTAAAAATAAAATTATTATTAATAATTAAAATTAATAACTATATATTACACAGGTTGAGCATCTCTAATCCAAAATTCTGAGATCTGAAATGTTTGAATTGCCAATGATGCCACGAGTGGAAAAATTCCACATCATGAAACTTCTTTTCAAGCATGAAATTATTAAAAAATATCGTGTCAAATGACTTTCACATATTCCATAAAGCATACATGAAAATAAATGAATTCGGTGTACAGATTTGGGTCGTATTCTCAAGATGCCCCATTATGTATATGTAAATATTCCAAAATCTGAAAAAAAAATCCAAAATCTGAAACATTTCTGATCCCAAGCATTTCAGACATATGCAATTTGTATATCAAAAATAACTAGTCAAAGGCACTCTTATGCCTCGAAACACAGGGCACTACCACCAGTAGCCGAAGCTCTTTCCAGCCCATCCTGTGCATTCCCCAGCCCCTGCTGCTTCCCCTCCCTGGCCTTTCCACGTGCCCCAGCACAGAGGAAAAATGACCTGGGGCCTGTTCTCAGCCATGTCAAGGGGCCAGACTGCGGCCCAGCCACATCGGTCTGCCTGTTGTTACCACGTCAACTCAGGCCTTTGTCCACGACACGGTCCCTGACTCCCATTACTCACTCTGTCCTTTCCTGTCCAGCTGGTCCAATAAAATGATTTATCAGCAGGAGCTTGGGACAGGCTGCCAGGTTCTGGGCACAGGAAGGAGGTCTGGGAACTATCTTACTAAATAAAGCACTGACCTCCAAGCATACACTGCACCATCTCAAATACCTGAGCCAAGAGCTATGGATGTTGTAGTCATTCATTCATTCAACTAACATTCACTGAGAGCCGCGAGCTGGGGTAGGCCTGTGGGATACCGTGATGAAGTGGTGTATTGGACAGCTTTCCTGTTGCTGGGATACAACACCTGAAACCCACAGCTTAAAGGATGAGCGGTTTAATTTGACTCCCAGTTTCAGGGGATTCTGTCCATGGTTGGAGGGCTCCAAGGAAGGAACATCATGGCAGCAGGGCTTGGCAGAGCAAAGCTGCTCAGTTCACAGCAGCTGGGAAGCACAGCAGGGCAACAGTACCAGAGAGAAAGAGGCCAGAGACCAAATACGGTACACAAGATCACACCTCCATGACCCACCCAGACACAGCCAGAGAGTGTTTTACTAATCCCCGGGCGGCTCCTAAACCAAGTTGATGATTAAGCCTGACCATCACAAGCAGAGATACAGCCTCTGTCATACTGGAGTTCACACATCTGTGGGGACAGGAGACACGTTACAAGTCACTTACAGGGACATTCAAGGAAGTACGGGGTCTTCTCGTGGCCAGAAGCAGGGAGCCTCACCTAGACCGGGAGGCAGAGGTGGCCGCTCTGAGGGAGGTGTTTTCATGGGATGTGCTCCAAAGGCAGAAGAGGAGTTAACTCCAACAAGCTGGAGGGGGAGAGGGCCAGGCAGAGGACACAATTCAGGCGAAGGCCCTAAGGTGGGAAGGAACTTCTCTGCGGGATCTGAGAGAGGAAGTGTGGCCAAAAAAGAAGTTATTACAGGGACGAGAGAAGAGAGGTGGAGCCACAGGAGATGAGCAGAGACCGGGCATGCAGCGCACACCAGCCATTGTAAAGAACTTTGTCTTTTTCCAGAAGGGCTCGGGAAATCATTGGAGGGTTGTAGACAGAAGCATATCAGTATCCTCCCTGCATTTTAGAAAGACTATGTGTGAAAACAGATTAGGAAGGGACCCATGTGGAATGAGAGAAACCGCTTAGCAACGCTGCACAGTGCTTCTTAGATTATCTGTCAGGAAGGACCATTTTCCCCCAATCCATCACATCCCTACACTTCTGTAAAATACCACGAAAATTCGTTTGAGTGTCACAGCAGTGTCAAATTGCTATAAAACTTTCTAAATACTCACTCTCAATTACTTTCTCATTGTGAATGAGCAACAATTTGTTGACTGTCACTAGTCCATAGGTGAAGCTTTGAGTAGCACTAATCTAGCATATTCATGGTCCCAAGGGAGACTCAGGCATCCAGGGAAAACTGTTTTCTCAACACCCATGCAATTTACGACACCTTGCCTCTGCTCAGCCTGATGCAGAAAACGTGTTCGCAGCCCCTGCAGATAAACCGGCAGACTGCTACTTACACACGTTGCGGGTGTTTATTTTCCTCCTTCCCCCTCATCCCTGTCTCCACCCTGCTCCCCTCCATCAGAACTGGAGCTGAAAATAAAAGTGGTGATGTATCAGCTTTTTAATCCAGAATGTTGATCCACATGCACACCAGCCTGATGCTCTGGGTGGGGAAGGGGTTGCTGCTTTTTAGTCCTTGTCTTTCTCTGCCCTGGATGTAGCACATCCTTTGGGGTCCTGGAGTGGGGTTTTGGTCCTGCACTAGACTCACTGAGCTGGGGCTGCACCCCCTTGGATTCTTACCTGCTCACCTTGGTGACATCCTCTGCTGCACAGGTCCCCCAGCCCCGGGACAGCCTTCCATTCTCCACTCTTCCCTCGGTCTGTGCCTCCGTCTACATCTTTCCCACTCCCCCTGAGGCCATCTTCATATCTACCCACCTTGCAACCTCCTTCGACCTTTTGCTCTCTTGCTATTGAAGAGAGCAAGGCTGCAGATCCTCAGAGGATCAGAGAAAACCAACAAGGCATAGTGTTTCTTACCCTTGATCCCCACACTTGAAGTAGTGCGTCCAGTATTCAGTTTACACAGATGGAACAGATGCATTTAAGACTGTTTCTATCTCTCCTTTTCCCTTCCTTCCTCCCTTTCTTTTTCTCTTTCCCCCTTCTCCCTCCTCTTCTTCCTCCTCCCCTTCTCTTCTTCTTTCTTCTTTTCCTCTTCCTCTTCTTCCTTCTCCTCTTCCATTTCCTTCTTCTCTTCTTCTCCTTCTCCTTCTCTCCCTCCCTAGCTCTTTTTCTCTTCCTCCCTCTCTCCCTCTTCCAGCTTTCTCCCTACTGACCAAGGCAGGGGGAGAGAAACTGAATTGGCTGATGTAGATTCCCTGAATCATCCTGTCTCACAGCTGGATCAAGATTTTGGATTAAAAAGCTAATACATCACCACTTTTATTTTCAGCTCCACTTCTGCTGTCCATTTTCTAGGGGAAGTGATTAGATATGAGTTCTGCTCACTCATATTTATAACTCCTCTTCTTCTAATTTCTCCCTTGCTCTTTTTAATTACATATGGTCATGTGACTTGCTGTGGCCAATAAAGTGTGAGCAAAAGAATGCTTCTGGGTAGAAGCATTTCAGATACTACACTTGATCTTAACAAAAAGGCCAAGAAGCAATAGGGTGGAAGCATTTCAGAACTGTTGAACAACTCTCTCTCTCTTTCTCTCTCACTCCCCTGCACCAGTCATAGGAGCACCCAGCAATATGCAGGAACCATAAGATCAAAGCAGCCTAGAAAAATGCTGGGCTAATCGAATCTGCCCCAGAGCATCACTAAGGTGGTAGTCAACTTTTGCCTTGAACATATTGATTGTTATAGCAGCATAACATTGCCTTATCCTAACTAATACACATTTCTGGCCCAAACACAGAATGGTGAAAAGTAGAAAGAAAAAAACGTAGTTGCTAGCTAATATCTCAGCAGACTATCCACCTAGGGGATTTTGTGACCATTCTCCAGGCTACAAATAATGGTGGTCTGGTTGGTAAAAATAACGGCAACAGAGATGACAGAAGAAGATGCGCAGTGAAAAGAAACAAGTGTTGGTGATAGAGTCAAATGAGGAGACATGGAGAGAGACATGTCAGGTTATGCCCTGGTTCCTGGCTTCAGAATCTAGAACACTGAAGAATGAACTAACACAACTCCTAGACTAGTAATGGCAAACCCCTTAGCACTGTTGATGGTACAAATACCCCGCTGTGGCACACATGCTGTAGGTGCACCACCATTAGACCCAGGCATGCTGAACATAGCACATCACTATGGTCGGGCCAAACTGCCTCTATTATGAATGCTGTTGTGATTCCGGTCCGAGTCAGAGGACGCACCTTTTCAGTTACATGGCGGATACTCACTGGACCAGCGCCGGGCCCCTGCTGTAATCAGTCCCATTTATAATCATCAAGAAAACACTGAACTACAAGGAAGGATGCTGTACTCCAGGAATCACCACGTCTGAGCACCTGACAGAGCTGCCCGTGCTGAGGGTTTGACAGATGGAGAAGGCTGAGGAGACTGTCTGGTTTAATTGTTCATAGTATCAAATAATTACACGGTACTCATTCATCAACACAGGAGGATGAAAAGAAGAGTGCTCTGAACTTGAGACTTGGGTCCCGGTTCCACTGCCATCATTCGTGATGCCTGGCAAGCTACTTCCCCTCCTAGCTTCCCCAGCCTTATATCCTTATGCAATGAGGCAGCACAGCAGTTCCTAACCTAGGACCCGTGTGTTTCTTGGAGATCCATGAATAGGCCTTAAGTCCCTCCAGAAATTATATACAGAACACTAAATGTGCAGGCACCTATACATTAAAGAAAAGGGTCTGTAGCTTTCATCAGCTCCTCAAAGAATTCTGTGAGTCAGGAGACATTAAAGATCATTGGACAACACCAGAGCATTGTAGGAAACATGGCAAAAGAAGTTGGCAGAAGCCAGATCATGGAGAACCTTAAAAACCATGCTAAGGAGCTTGGCATCCACCCGAAATGAATACTGGAACCCCTTCCATTTCTATTTTCCAGTTACATCCAGACAAGCCAAACCTATAAATGTCAAAATATCAGCAACAAGGCCAAGTGAGAACAATGGAATCACCCCTGCACTTGTTCATCTTGTAGACACTTGTTGAGCACCAATATGTGCCAGGTCCTCATACTAAGAGCTGAGGAGAGTTAACTGACAAAACAGTGAATGGAACAAGTGAGCAGAGGGCTGTGTGTGTTCATGTGTCTCTGTATGTATGTTTGTCTCTGTCTCTCTGAATGTCTGTATATAAGTGTCCATCTTTACATAGTGGGCGTGTGTGTATACATGCGTGTGTGTGTGTCTGTGTGCCTGTGTATCTGTGTTCGTTGGTGTGTATTTGTATGTTTCTGTCTATGTCTGTGTGTATCTGTGAATCTGAGCATCATCTTTCCATGTCTGCATATGTGTGTGTGACTGTGTATGTTTGTGTGTCCCTCTGTGGGTCCGTACACCTGTGCCCAAGTGCATCGGGGCCTGTGTTGGCTTCAGAGTCCCCATGGGTCTGGAAGTTCTCCCCAGCCGGGCACTGACTCCAAACTCTTCAGGATTTAGTGCGTATCATGGTTAGAAAGAGTCAATATTGAAGCCTCAAGGCAGACAACAGTGCCAGGGAGCGGAGGTGTGGGGACTAAAAAACGTTGTATTCCCAACACAGCACAACCAACCTAGCAAGCACGGACTGTCCCAGGCTCTGCTCTGGGGACTCCTTTATACACCACTGCTGTGCTGGCAACAGTGTTACATCACCAAAACCTAAAACCTGCTGACAATGGATTTCTGAATTTCTTCCCTCCTGGCTAGAAAGGCTCTATCATCACCCAAAATGCAAACTGCAGAAACTCAAACTTCTTGGTACATCGATTTACTGCACACTGACAAGGTTTTGAATATTAAGTATCTTCTCCCAATAAAAAGCCATGGGACATCCAGCCTCTATTTGCGGGCTGCTGAAGTGGCAGAAGAGAGTGGTTAGGAGAAAGGACGATAGTGTTTGAACAAATAGAGATGAGCCAGTGATCGCTCTGTGCCTCAGTTTCCCCACCTGTCGAACAGGAATAATGACAGTACTTATCTCCTAGGGCTGCGACTTAACCTAAGTGAGTTAATGTGCAAAAGGGCTTGTGGTGCTGAATGGCACATAGTAAGCACTCGATAAATATTTGTAATTGTTATTTTCATTCATGAAAGATGGTTTCCTCTCCGTCAGATGAAACTGTACATTTTTAGAAGAGAGAGAAAAAAAGAAGGTAAGAAAATAAGATGTTACATAGCTACCCATTAATGATACCAGGCAAGAGAAGAGGAAATCAATTTTTATGACACATTAATATAAATATTTTATCATATTAAAACTAGCTTGAGCTATAATGTGTCTTTTTCTCAACCGTGAAGCATTTCTTTTCCTTTCTAAATTGATTTTGTCGTGTTTTGCTTGCAAGACAAGAAGGAACAGAAGAGGGAAGAATGAAGGAACAAAAGAATGGATGGAGGCCTGAGAGTGGAGGGAGGAAGAGCAGGAAAGAGGGAGGAGCTTCGCAGGAGTCTGGTACACCTTTGTGTCTTCCATGAGTGTTTTCTAGGAGTCTCAGTATTTGCTGGCTCCTGCTGGCTACTTGCACAGAGCCTGGAAGCAGGTATTCACAGCTCCACTTTGCTCAGATCAAGACTGAGGCTAGGGATATCAAGCCACTTTCCCACAGTAACCTGGCCAAGCCCCGGTGCCTCCGATCCTCTGCCCAGGATCACTGGGCCCTCTGCCCACTGCTTCTCATAATTTTTCATTTATTCACTCAATAAGCAGGGCTCAGTCTTGCTCCACATCTGCCCTGATGGTGGGTCCTGCAGATCCAGAAATGAATAAGCTACTGCGGCTGTTTTCATTGAGGTAGGTTACAGCCTAGTCTTCAGAGGTATTTTAAAGGGCTTTCTCCAAGAGCGACTTTCTGGGACATAAGCAACTCCACAGTCATGATGTCCCATAGACCTGGAATTCTGTCTTAGTCCATTTTCTGTTGCTACAATTAAAAAAAAAAAACCAGAGGCTGGATCATTTATAAAGAATAGAAATGTATTTATTTGGCTCATGGTTCTGGAGTCTGGGAAGCCCTAAATTATGGCGTAGGCTCTGGAGATGGTTTTCCTACTGTACCATGACTTGGCAGAGGGTGTCTGACAGCAAGACAAGTGCCGGCAAGGGTGGGTCTCTCTTACTTTTCTCATAAAGCCACCAGTGCCATCGTGGGACCTCACCCTGGTGACCTCATCTAACCCTAATCATCTCCTAAAGGCCCGCCTCCCACATATGAATGTGGGGATTATGTTTCCAACACTCGGACTTTTGGGGGACACATTCAAACCACAGCAAGCCCAGACTCTTGCACATACTGCTGTGTGATCTTGGGAAACCAGACAACCTCTCTGAGAGCCACTTGCACACACAGCTTTCAAATAATGATGATAATAATAGTACCTACTTCACAGAGCTGTTGTGAGTCTTACATAAAAACAGTTCCTGCGAAACACTCACCTTGTTCCTGGAGAGACTTCTTTGGAGAGGTGAGCTTGATAGATTTCCTCCCTGACATGTCTGCATACCTTGAAAGGAGAAGCAGACAATTGGCAGAGTTGAGGGTTGAGTTAGTGGTAAGTACATAGGACACGAAGCCAAGGGGAAAACAAGGCAATTATTAACTTCAAAGAGAACAAAAGCTTTTGCAGGAGGAGAAAGTCATCCAAGCTGACTGCAGAGGCGCAGTGAGCAGCATTTACAGCTGGGGTAATGGGATCCCTGAATATTGATCCGGGGTGGGGGAAGGGAGGGCTCTGTACCAGCAGCCGCAGGTGGGGGCTGAGGATCGGCTCACACTCCACAGTGAGACGCCAACTCCCAAACGGAGGAATCATGACAGAGCAGGCTACTCAGAGAAGAGCAGGTAAATCAAGTAGCCCTCAGACAAGGCCAAAGCGGTTGCTTCTGCAGGAAGGGCAGAGGCTAGCAGCTGGGAGGCTACTGTTTATACAACATTTAGCAGTAACTCTGACCTCTACCCACCAAGGCCTGTAGCACCTCCCCTTCCCCAGCTGCAACAACCAAAAATGCCCCATCACCTTCTGCAGACTCTGCTCAGAAATACTGATCTAAATTAAATGCATTAATAAATTTGTGGGGGGGGGCAGTACTGGGGATGAAACCCAGAGACTCTGGCACTGAGCTACCAACCCGGCCCTTTTTATTTGTTTATTTTTTATTTTGAGTCAGTATCTCACTAAGTTGCCCAGATTGACCTCAAACAATTTGTGATCCTCCTGCCTCAGCCTCCAAAATTTCTGGGATTACACTTTAATTTTTAAAATACTTAGTACAACATACACAGTGCAGTATTGGTACACAGTTAGTACTTAATAAATGGCAGCAAGGATCATTATTTCGCCCACCCTGCTAGCATTGTCTTCTCGATCCACTGACTGATGTTAGCACCACAGAGCTGTGGCAGGCCCAGTAGTCTCCTAATCCTTACTATTTGGGGACAATACCACCAGTATTACTAATACTAGCAATGGTAACTATAACATCTGGACCTGGCGAAGTGGGGTTTTGCATAGGAGGATGAGTCATTAACTTCTAGCGATAGCTTAATGCCAGGCTCCTCTATATGATCAGTGTTAATTTTATCTTTATAACCAGCCTGAGAAGGAGGAGGAAGGATTGTCTTCAGATTGCAATGAAGGAACAGGGCTGGGGATTTAGCTCAAGGGGTAGAGTACTCACCTAGCAAGCACAAGGCCCAGAGTTCGATCCCCAGCACCTTAAGAAAAAGAAAAATTCAATTCTGAACATAAAATGCAATGAAGGAACTGGGGATCAAAGAATTTAAGTCCATCGCCTAAGGTCACACAGCTAGGGAGTGGAAAGGGTCTGGGTTCAAACTCAATACTGTGCAACTCCAAAGCAGATTACCCCCACCATACCTGGGATTCTCTACCCTTGCTATTCGTTAGCATTAACAGGGGAGACGCATTATTTTTTAAAAGGATGTCAGAAATGTACCCCACAACAATGAAATCAAAACCTATTGGCTGGAGCTCAGGCGTCTAAACTGTTGGAACTCTGAGCTTCACGTTGCCCAAATGGAAACTGAGCACAAAAATCAGCCAAGTCTGTCTCACAGGAGAAGGAAGCATTATGAGGTCAAACAACAGAACATCCTTGAATGGGGCACCTCACACTTCCAAAGCACAGGGTGACGCGAATGTCTGTGCTGTGAGCGGAAGGGTCTTGTTCTGCTCTTCCTCTTGAATGGGTAGGTGGGATTCTGGGCCCTGGGGAAGCCAACCGCATGCAGGGCTGGGAGGCCAGCGAGGGTGGGGGGCATCTGTGGACAGAGACAATGGTAATTGCCACCTCCAGGGACTAGAAGCTTATTAAGGAGGGAGAACTGGAGAGATGCTATCTCCCCACTGAAATACCAGCCCGTTCATCTCAGCGTGGGCAGGGGGGCAAAGACAACGTTAAGACCAGTTACAACACTTCTGCCCTCCAAGGAGGCTGGAAAGTGCCATCCGACCATCTGTGAGGCTCAACGCCAGGTGGGGTGCAGATGGCCATGTCTGTGGGGTAATTAGATCAGTTGCAGGTTCAAACTCTATTGCAGGGGAGAATCTGTATCCACTTCGGAAAGTAGCCAGGGACTCAGTTCCAGCACCTCTTGGTTGGATGAGCCCGGGCAAATCGCCCCACCTCTCAGAACCTGTCTCCCCACTCAATAAAAAGATGGGGGTCCCCCCAGCGTGCCCTCCTCTTGGGGCTGTTGGGTCTTCCAAATGGCAATACGTATTTTGCCTGATCCTGGTGATAGAAGAGAAATCCAGATGGTACCTGGATGGATATTTTTCTTCTAATAGTCCTATTTTGATTTTTTGTGCATCAGAAAATTGACGTGTATAGTCACTGTATTACCCTGCTGCTCTCTACCTTCATCTGTTCTGTTTTACCTCACATCGCTTATCACCACCTGACATTGTGTAAGTTCATTACTTCATTCACGTGTGTCTCCCTCACTATTGGAGCCATAGTTTTCTCTTTTTGGTGCTGTCTCTGTGCCTGAAACAACGTCTGGTATGTATAGTAGATGCTTAATAAATATTTGTTGAATGAATATCAAACCACGGGTTTGCTGATAACATTGCTTAGGGTCAGGCCGAACTTTTTGGTTTTCAGTTTCAGTTTTTAAAAGAGCAGATTTTTAAAATGGGAAAGGTGGTGTGCAGAAGTCTATAATTCAGAAAACAGCAAGACGAAAGGTCTGAGAATGCTGAAACTGGTACATGGTACCACCCAAGTGTCAGGGATTACTGGGAGCAGGGACAGCAGGGCACAAAGGAACCAGTGAACAACTGGAGGCAGATCTCAGACCCCAGACCCTCATCTGTCATGGGAAGTGTACTGGCCCTGCCTGTCTCCCGGGCCTTTTAAGAGAACCCAGGGAAATAATCGGGCAGAAATAGCTTACAAATCTTTCAGAGCTGCGGACACGGCAGTGGAGTCCTACCGTTACAGGGATTCCCAACATGCCGCCACCCGATCAGAGCAAGGACCTCAATTCATTCCCGAATTGGGAGCTTCCTGCAGGAGCCTGCGGGGGTGCCAAGGTCAGTGAGGCCTGGGTTCAAATCCAGATACGGCCACGTGTTACCTGTGGGTCTGAGCAGTCTCTGGACCCTATTTTTACTTAACTAGGTTTTTTTTTTCTTTTGAAATTTAATCACTTACTCCAGGAAATTTTTTGAGTCTTATTTTGTAAATTTTATTTTAATGGTACATTTTAAATATACAAAGTGATAACATTCATCACAGGGGATTTGGACCTGCACATGATACATCTTGCTGCTTCTTGCTCAAATGGGAAGGGGAACGAGGGAGAGGGAGGGGGAAAGGAACAGAGGGAGTAGAGAAATAGGGAATAGAAAGAAAAAATGGAAACAAAGCTTTTGTAAATAAGGAGGAAGGAGGGGTGAA